>JAWNZC010000113.1:0-245000 GCA_035771165.1 Paragorgia papillata | reverse complement strand
CCTCCCTTCCTGCCTTCCTCCCTTCCTCCCTTCCTCCCTTCCTCCCTCCCTCCCTCCCTCCCTCCCTCCCTCCCTCCCTCCCTCCCTCCCTCCGTCCCTCCCTCCCATCCCTCCCTCCCTCCCTCCAAACCACCACTACCAACAAAAACAGCAGCAGGAAAAACAACAACAACAACAACAGCATCAGTAACAACAACAACAACAACAACAACAACAACAACAACAACAGTAGCAACAACAACAACAACAACAACAACAACAACAACAACAGTAGCAACAACAACAACAACAACAACAACAACAACAGCAGCAGCAGCAACAACAACAACAACAGTAGCAGCAGCAACAACAACAACAACAACAACAAGAACAGTAGCAACAGCAGCAGCAACAACAACGGCAACACCAACAGCAGCAGAAACAACAGCAACAACAACAGTAGCAACAGCAGCAGTAACAACAGTAGCAAAAACAACAGTAGCAACAGGAACAACAGCAGCAACAACAACAGCAAAAACTACAACAGCAGCAACAACAACAGCAGCAGCAGCAACAACAACAGCAACAACAACAACAGTAGCAACAACAACAACAACAACAGTAGCAACAACAGTAGCAACAACAACAGCAACAACAACAACAGCAGCAACAACAGCATCAACATCAACAACAACAACAACAGCGAAGACAGGAACAACAGCAACAACAACAATAGCAATAACAACAACAACAACAACAACAACAACAACAACAACAACAACAACAACAGCAACAACAACAACAGTAGTAGTAACCACAACGACAACATAATGCTGTTGATTTTTTGTTGTTTTATTTCTCAGTAACTTTCGATTGGCCTGACAATGAGTGGATCAAAGTGAACTATAAGCAATATGGGTTTTATCGTGTCAACTATGAAAAGGAGAATTGGGATGAATTATCCCAAGTTTTGAAAACAAACCATACGGTAGGGCTATAACTTTGTTCTATTTTAATTATTTTAAGTAATAGTTCAAATATGAGATTGAAGACCTTCAAAGTCCGAGTGCTTTTTGAAAAGGCAAGCCAAAGGCGAGCCTTTTTAAATGCACGAGGGCTTTGCGTAATCCCGGTAAAGTCCGACGTCGAATATTTGAACTGACTTCTCAAACTCAAAACTCTGAAGATACCTCTGAAACGTAATATAATTTGCCTTATTTCAAAGTCCCAAGACTTATTTGACTTATTTGACTTATTTCAAAGTACTAGTACTTTTCCTCCGATTTCAAAGCACTGATTAAACATTAATTTCTTTTGTTTTTGGTTCATGAATTATTAATGAGTTTGAGAATTGGAGTTCCATTCTCGTCCTCCGAGCCTTTTTTGTCAAAGGATTCTGGCGGAATTTAACTCAAAAACTGTTGTTTAAATTTTTAGACTTTGACTTCTTCCGACCGAGCAAGTCTTATCGACGATGCATTTAACTTGGCAAAGTAGGTCCTTCTTGTGTTCTTTCCATCCATTCCTTCCTTCCTACCCTCCTTTCCTTCCTTCCTCCCTCCCTCCCTCCCTTCTTTCCTTCCTTCCTTCCTTCCTTCCTTCCTTCCTTCCTTCCTTCCTTCCTTCCTTCCTTCCTTCCTTCCTCCCTTCCTTCCTCCCTCCCTCCCTCCCTCCCTCCTTCCTTCCTTCCTCCCTCCCTCCTTTCCTCCCTTCCTCCCTTCCTCCCGTCCTCCCTTCCTCCCTTCCTCCCTTCCTCCCTCCCTCCCTCCCCTCCCTCCCTCCCTCCCTCCCTCCCTCCCTCCCTCCCTCCCTCCCTCCCTCCCTCCCTCCCACCTTCCTTCCTTCATTCCTTCCTTCCCTCCCTCCCTGCTTCCTTCCTTCCTTCCTCCCTTCCTCCCTCCCTCCCCTTCCTTTCTTTCTTTCTTCCCTCCTTCTATCCTCCCTTCCTCCCTTCCTCCCTTCCTCCCTCCATCCATCCCTCCCTCCCTCCCTCCCTCTGTTCCTTCCTTGCTTCTTTCCTTCCTTCCATACTAAATTTACCACTTTTTCTAAATTTCAGGGCAAATCAACTTCACTACGAAGTTCCATTTAACTTATCCGAATACATCGTACATGAAACAAAATATGTTCCTTGGCGAACGTTTTTGAGTAACATTGGTTCCCTAAATACTTTGCTGAATAACCAGGATTCATATGGCTTATTCCAGGTAATAGCTTTGATATTCAATGTACACATATGTAACCTTCACTCGCCATCTGAGTTCTTGTAGCTCAATGGTTAGAGTGTCTCACTGGTCATCAGAAGGTTACAGGTTGTATACATATGAAAAATTCTAAAAATTACTGATCTGTGTTGTTTAGAAATACGTCTTGGAGACTTTAGAAAAGCAAATAAATGTTGTTGGATGGAACAAGAGTAAAAATGACAAACATTTAGACATGTAAGTTGAATATTTTATTATGTCTGCCTGTCTTTCTATTTGTCTCTCTGGCTGGCTGCCTTGCCTTGCCTTGCCTTGCCTTGCCTTGACTCTGTTTGTCATGTAAGTTGAATATTTTATTGTCTGTCTGTCTGTCTGGCATTCTGTCTGTCTGTCTGCTTGTCTGTCTACCTGCCTGTTTGTCTGTCTGTCTGTCTGTCTGTCTGTCTGTCTGTCTGTCTGTTTGTTTGTTTGTTTGTTTGTCTGTCTGTCTGTCTGTCTGTCTGTCTGTCTGTCTGTCTGTCTGTCTGTCTGTCTGTCTGTCTGTCTGTCTGTCTGTCTGTCTGTCTGTCTGTCTGTCTGTCTGTCTCCCTTGTTGTTTAGAGAATTATAATGCTAGATTGTGTGCCGATGACACTAACATAACAACAACGGGTTCGTCAATTGTAGAAATAACCAATTCTGCTGAAGCTGACTTACAAAATATTAAGGAATGGCTAATTGCTAATAAACTCAGTTTAAATGTCACCAAAACAGAACAGATGTTCATTGGATCAGATCATAACCTAAGTAAGATTAGAGAAGACACATCGATACTTTTAGACAATAAACCTATTAAAAGGGTCAAGGCATCAAAATCTCTAGGTATCTATATTGATGAAAGGTTGTCTTGGCATGACCAAATAAATGAAATGTCAAAAAAAAATAACAAAAGCAATTGAGGGACTACGTCAAGTAAGACAGTTTGTGCCTATACAGACTGCCATAATAATGTACAAGTCTTTAATCCAACCGCTTTTTGATTATTGTGACATTGTTTGGGATAATATGCCTTTTAACAACAGGTGAGCGATTGCAAAAATTACAAAATCGTGCTGCTCGTGTTATTACCTGTCAAAGTTATGAAGTCAGATCCAGTGACATCCTTCAACAATTAGGATGGAAAACATTGTCTGAGAGGCGATATATTCACAAGGCTAACATGATGTTTAAAATATTCCATGGTAACGCACCTAGTTATTTGATGGAGTATTTTACTAAGTCTACTGTGAATAATGCATATGATCTGAGAAATAGAGATAACTGTTTAGTTCTTCCAAAACCACGAACCGAATACCTTATAAAGAAGAGTTTTCAGTACGCGGGCGCCAAATTATGGAATAATCTCCCACCTAATATCAGATCACAAAATAATTTTAGTACTTTTAAACGAGAAATAATCGATAATTATTTGTAAATACCCGTTTTATTTTATGAATATCGATCCTTCAAAATGTAATAATATTAAATACGTAATCGTATTGTATAGTTCCAATTTTAATGTTTTTAGCTAGTGTAGTTTTTAATGTAACTAATTATGTAATTTTTTCGTGTACTTAGTCATTTTTAGAGATCTCGGCTTTCATGTAAAGCAGTTTTTTATAACTGATGATTCCCCGAGAAGAAATAAAGATTCATCATCATCATCATCTGTCTGTCTGTCTGTCTGTCTGTCTGTCTGTCTGTCTGTCTGTCTGTCTGTCTGTCTGTCTTCTGTCTGTCTGTCTGTCTGTCTGTCTGTCTGTCTGTCTGGCATTCTGTCTGTCTGTCTGCTTGTCTGTCTACCTGCCTGTTTGTCTGTCTGTCTGTCTGTCTGTCTGTCTGTCTGTCTGTTTGTTTGTTTGTCTGTCTGTCTGTTTGTCTGTCTGTCTGTCTGTCTGTCTGTCTGTCTGTCTGTCTGTCTGTCTGTCTCCCTTGTTGTTTAGAGAATTATAATGCTAGATTGTGTGCCGATGACACTAACATAACAACAACGGGTTCGTCAATTGTAGAAATAACCAATTCTGCTGAAGCTGACTTACAAAATATTAAGGAATGGCTAATTGCTAATAAACTCAGTTTAAATGTCACCAAAACAGAACAGATGTTCATTGGATCAGATCATAACCTAAGTAAGATTAGAGAAGACACATCGATACTTTTAGACAATAAACCTATTAAAAGGGTCAAGGCATCAAAATCTCTAGGTATCTATATTGATGAAAGGTTGTCTTGGCATGACCAAATAAATGAAATGTCAAAAAAAAATAACAAAAGCAATTGGGGGACTACGTCAAGTAAGACAGTTTGTGCCTATACAGACTGCCATAATAATGTACAAGTCTTTAATCCAACCGCTTTTTGATTATTGTGACATTGTTTGGGATAATATGCCTTTAACAACAGGTGAGCGATTGCAAAAATTACAAAATCGTGCTGCTCGTGTTATTACCTGTCAAAGTTATGAAGTCAGATCCAAGTGACATCCTTCAACAATTAGGATGGAAAAACATTGTCTGAGAGGCGATATATTCACAAGGCTAACATGATGTTTAAAATATTCCATGGTAACGCACCTAGTTATTTGATGGAGTATTTTACTAAGTCTACTGTGAATAATGCATATGATCTGAGAAATAGAGATAACTGTTTAGTTCTTCCAAAACCACGAACCGAATACCTTATAAAGAAGAGTTTTCAGTACGCGGGCGCCAAATTATGGAATAATCTCCCACCTAATATCAGATCACAAAATAATTTTAGTACTTTTAAACGAGAAATAATCGATAATTATTTGTAAATACCCGTTTTATTTTATGAATATCGATCCTTCAAAATGTAATAATATTAAATACGTAATCGTATTGTATAGTTCCAATTTTAATGTTTTTAGCTAGTGTAGTTTTTAATGTAACTAATTATGTAATTTTTTCGTGTACTTAGTCATTTTTAGAGATCTCGGCTTTCATGTAAAGCAGTTTTTTATAACTGATGATTCCCCGAGAAGAAATAAAGATTCATCATCATCATCATCTGTCTGTCTGTCTGTCTGTCTGTCTGTCTGTCTGTCTGTCTGTCTGTCTGTCTGTCTGTCTGTCTGTCTGTCTGTCTGTCTGTCTTCTGTCTGTCTGTCTGTCTGTCTGTCTGTCTGTCTGGCATTCTGTCTGTCTGTCTGCTTGTCTGTCTACCTGCCTGTTTGTCTGTCTGTCTGTCTGTCTGTCTGTCTGTCTGTCTGTCTGTCTGTCTGTCTGTCTGTCTGTTTGTTTGTTTGTTTGTTTGTCTGTCTGTCTGTCTGTCTGTCTGTCTGTCAGTCAGTCTGTCTTGTCTATTAGCCTGTTCAATGACATTATTAACAACAGAGATCACAAGCTTGTAGAACTTTTACCGCCCATGTCAAGCCATGGCAGACACCTGAGAAATAAGAGACTTTTTAACACCCCTGTTTGTAAAACAGATCGGTATATGAAATCATTTATTATCAGCCACAGCATGTAAATAGTTTGATAAACCTCTCATATCACTAGTTATATCATGTAAATAAGTTATTTTTTTAATTATTTATATCTTATATTTTATGTATGTAATATTTTGTATATTTTTGTACACACGTCATTCAGTCGTATAGACTGCAATGTGTGTTTATCTAATAAACTATCTGTCTGTCTGTCTGTCTGTCTGTCTGTCTGTCTGTCTGTCTGTCTGTCTGTCTGTCTGTCTGTCTGTCTGTCTGTCTGTCTGTCTGTCTGTGTGTCTGTGTGTCTGTGTGTCTGTGTGTCTGTGTGTCTGTGTGTCTGTGTGTCTGTGTGTCTGTGTGTCTGTGTGTCTGTTTGTGTCTGTCTGTAGATCTGTCTGTCTCTCTGTATGTTCATTGCCTTGCGTTCTGATATAATCATTATTATTTTAGATACATGAGGAGTTTGGTTCTTAGTGCCGCTTGCTCTTATGGACATCAAGTCTCCAATGAAAAAGTCAAAAATCGTTTCCTAGGCTATCTTCGAAATAAGTGAGATTTAAATTTTTTTAGAAGTATCAGTAGATGTTTGTTGAAGTTGATTATCTAGGTTAGTGTAGTCTTGAGAAAGACTGTTGGTGGTAGTGACTGACGTTATAAAGTAAATGGTTTGAACCTAGGAGTATCAGTAGATGTTTGTTGAAGTTGATTATCTAGGTTAGTGTAGTCTTGAGAAAGACTGTTGGTAGTAGTGACTGACGTTATAAAGTAAATGGTTTGAACCTAGGAGTATCAGTAGATGTTTGTTGAAGTGGATCATCTAGGTTAGTGTAATTTTGAGAAAGACTGTTGGTAGTAGTGACTGACGTTATAAAGTAAATGGTTTGAACCTAGGAGTATCAGTAGATGTTTATTGAAGTTAATCATTTGGTTAGTGTAGTCTTGAGAAAGACTATTGATGGTAGTGACTGACGTTATAAGGTAAATTATTTGAACCTAGGAGTATCAGTAGATGTTTGTTGAAGTTGATCATCTAGGTTAGTGTAGTCTTGAGAAAGACTGTTGGTAGTAGTGACTGACGTTATAAAGTAAATGGTTTGAACCTAGGAGTTGGCTATCAAAAATGTGCTGTTAGAACAACTTGTTCATGACCGTTGATTTATCCGTGAACAAGTTGTTCGAACTGTAAGTGAATAACTTGTTGACAACTTGTTCACGGGGTGCAGCACAACATTGTTCACGGGGTGCAGCACAACATTGTTCACGGGGTGCAGCACAACATTGTTCACGCCTGTTAACAACCGTGAACAATTTGTGCGTTTTACGCGTGTAGGTTAATGTAGTCATAAGAAAGACTGTTGGTGAACTGACGTTATAAAGTAAATGGTTTGAACCTAGGAGTATCAGTAGATGTTTATTGAAGTGGATTATCTAGGTTAGTGTAGTCTTGAGAAAGACTGTTGGTAGTAGTGACTGACGTTATAAAGTAAATGGTTTGAACCTAGAAGTATCAGTAGATGTTTGTTGAAGTTGATCATCTAGGTTAGTTTAGTCTTGAGAAAGACTGTTTGTAGTAATGACTGACGTTATAAAGTAAATGGTTTGAACCTAGGAGTATCAGTAGATGTTTATTGAAGTTGATCATCTAGGCTAGTGTAGTCTTGAGAAAGACTGTTGGTGAACTGACGTTATAAAGTAAATGGTTTTAACCTAGGAGTATCAGTAGATGTTTATTGAAGTGGATTGTTTAAAAAATATAGAAGAAATGTGTACATACTCTGTCTATTGTAATTAATATTAAATTTTTGGACTTTCCAACCTCCTTCGCAAGCAACTCTGTGGGCTCTTATGGTGAAGAGGTGAGAATAACTTGGGTGGAGTGGGCAAACTCGGGTGGAGTGGGCAATCTTGGGTGGAGTGGGCAATATTGGGTGGAGTGGGCAAGGGGGGTGTCACATTAGCCACAAAGTGCAAAGAGTTTCCTGTGGAGTAGACTAAAGGTTGTTGTCCCATTTGAGGCAGCACTTGACTTGCGATAGTAACTAGTATATAACTTTATTTTTGTTCCTAGTGAAACACTGGATGTGGATTTGAAGACTGTGATCTATTATCATGGTATAGCGAATACTGGTTATAAGGAATGGGATGAACTTTTTAAGAAATATCAAAGCACTAGTGTTGCTTCTGAGAAAAGTAAGCTACTTTATGGATTGTCTGGATCCAATGAACCTTGGGTTCTGCGAAGGTAAGATACGAATGGCGCTCTTGGCTTGTTTTTGTTTTTCTATAACTCTGGAGGTTTGTGTTTAGTTTAGTAGGTAGGAGGGAGCGAGGGAGGGAGGGGGGGAGGGAGGAAGGGAGGGAGGGAGGGAGGGAGGGAGGAAGGGAGGGAAGGAGGGAGGGAGGGAGGGAGGGAGGAAGGAAGGAAGGAAGGAAGGGAGGAAATAAAGATGGAAGGAGGGAAGGGAAGGAGGAAGGAAGGAAGGAAGGAAGGAGAGAGGGAGGAAGGAAGGAGGAAGGAGGGAAGGAAGGAGGAAGTAGGGAGAGAGGGAGGGAGGGAGGGAGGGAGGGAGGGAGGGAGGAAGGGAGGTAGGAGGGAGGAAGGAAGGGAGGGAGGGAGATTGGGAGGGAAGAAGGAAGGAAGGAAGGAAGGAAGGAAGGGAGGAAGGAAAGGAAGGAGAAAGGAAGGAGGGAGGGAGAGAGAGAGCGAGAGAGGGTTGGACGGAGGGAAGGAAGAAGGGGAGGAAAGAGGGAGGAAGGAAGGAACGAATAATGCTAGTTTAGTCTAGTCCACTCCGCTCTACTCTACCCTAATTCAGTCTAGCCCAGTCTATCTCAGCCTTGGCCTGCTTAGCTCAGTCTACTCTTGTCTAAATGTTACGTGTATACTTATATAAACTAATGATCTGAAACATAGTTAAATTTGAGTGATAATAAATGAATTTTCTTATTTCATTAGGCTTTTGCGCTATTCACTTGATAACACGAAGATTCGTTCTCAGGATACTGTGACCGTAGTTAATTACGTGGCTCGTAGTCCTATTGGACGAGAGTTTGCATGGAAATTTGTGAAAGAAAACTGGGCCACATTTTATACTAGGTAATGGGTGTCGTGTCGTGTCGTGTCGTGTTGTGTCGTGTCGTGTCGTGTCGTGTCGTGTCGTGTTGTGTTGTTGTTGTGTTGTGTTGTGTTGTGTTGTGTTGTGTTGTGTTGTGTTGTGTTGTGTTGTGTTGTGTTGTGGTGTGCTGTGCTGTGGCGTGGCGTGTCGTGTCGTGCTGTAATATGCTGTGCTGTGTTGTGTTGTGTTGTGCTGTGCTGTGTTGTGTTGTGTTGTGTTGTGTTGTGTTGTGTCGTGTTGTGTCGTGTCGTGTCGTGTTGTATTGTGTCGTGTTGTGTTGTGTTGTGTTGTGTTGTGTTGTGTTGTGTTGTGTTGTGTTGTGTTGTGTTGTGTTGTGTTGTGTTGTGTTGTTTCGTGTTGTGCTGTGTTTTGTTGTGCTGTGCTGTGATGTGCTGTTTTGTGTTGTGTCGTGTCGTGTCGTGTTGTGTCTTGTTGTGTCGTGTTGTGTTGTGTTGTGTTGTGTTGTGTTTTGTTGTGTTGTGTTGTGTTGTGTTGTGTTGTGTTGTGTTGTGTTGTGTTGTGTTGTGTTGTGTTGTGTTGTGTTGTGTTGTGTTGTGTCGTGTCGTGTCGTGCCGTGTCGTGTCGTGCTGTGTTGTGTTGTGTTGTGTTGTGTTGTGTTGTGTTGTGTTGTGTTGTGTTGTGTTGTGTTGTGTTGTGTTGTGTTGTGTTGTGTTGTGTTGTGTTGTGTTGTGCTGTGTTGTATTGTGTTGTGTTGTGTTGTGTTGTGTTGTGTTGTGTTGTGTTGTGTTGTGTTGTGTTGTGTTGTGTGTTGTGTACTCTGTACTACGATTGTGTATATATGTTTTTGAAATGCTCCTATTTTTTCCTGCCTAGATACGCCAAACTGAGTTTCCGTTTGGCTTCTCTTATTAAAGTAACTACTGCGACAATGAACAGTGAAGTTGACTTGAACGATGTAAGTGAAACTTAATGACTTCTTAAAGTGCATATAACCCCAAATTTTTTATCATGTAAATACGTTGTACCTTTGGCAAATAGTTGAACAACGAAATATTTTTTAGATTGAAGCAACCTTTATTGCTTTAATAGAGATTTTTGTTTTCAAAATGGTAATGAGATGACGCCAAAGTAGTCATTGTCTATACAATATTTATTTGGAGGAGTGACATGACCCAATTCTTCCATTAATGGTGTGTTTGAACAACATGTTCCATATTGTATGAGTTTTTCTACAAAAATTCTCAGGTAGTTTATCTTGCCAAAATGAGAAAGAAAGCCAAATGCCTGCATAGACGTCATCTCGTTACCATACTAGAAATGCGAATCGCCAAAAAACATTGAAGAATAGCTCCAATCAAAAAAAATATTTCACTGAACAACTATTTACTCTATGTAGAACGTATTCAGATGATAAAAAATTTGGGTTTATACGCACTTTCAATCCTTTATCCAACTGTCTTAAACGACATCGGGTGGGCAGGGCTTTGAAGAGAGGGAAATTGTGGGATAAAAAGGTTCATTAGTATGTGATAACTAGTGGGATAACTATCAACTATCGATAACTATCAATAACTATCAATAACTATAGATTTAACTATATCAATAATTGATCACGCATTCACAATGAACATTCACTGAAACAAAGCATTTTATATAATTTATCAGAAATTTGTAACTTTTAACCTTGCTTTCAATCATCATTGGATAAGATGGTTAATCAATGGTCAATCGTGTAATATGGGATTTAACATCATTAAAATGCACATGAAACGAAAATTAAGTTTGTCTTATTTGAAAGAACACTTAAAATGATAGAGTAACATCTTTTGCAGTTTTTCGTTTCCTTGCTTCGTTCTTGAGATATTTCAGTTTGATATACAAATTAAATATTTTAGCGTCAATCAGAGCTGTTTACATTGCTAAAACTTTAGTTATGTGTTGAATTAGGTCAAGGAGTTCTTGGAGCACAGAGAGACGGGTTCTGCTGCCCGAGCTTCTGTCCAAGCTGTTGAACAAATTCAGAGCAATATAGACTGGATTAAAAGAAGTGCTGGAGAGATTAATGACTATTTGACAAGCAAGTGATGTGAGACATGCAGTATAATGGTATTTTATTTTATGTTCGTTCGTTCGTTCGTTCGTTCGTTCGTTCGTTCGTTCGTTCGTTTCTTCGTTCGTTTCGTTTCTTCGTTCCTTCCTTCCTTCCTTCCTTCCTTCCTTCCTTCCTTCCTTCCTTCCTTCCTTCCTTCCTTCCTTCCTTCCTTCCTTCCTTCCTTCCTTCCTTCCTTCCTTCCTTCCTTCCTTCCTTCCTTCCTTTCTCCCTTTCTCCCTTCCTTCGTCCCTTTCTCCCTTTCTCCCTTCCTTCGTCCCTTCCTTCCTTCCTTCCTTCCTTCCTTTCTTCCTTCCTTCCTTCCTTCCTTCCTTCCTTCCTTCCTTCCTTCCTTCCTTCCTTCCTTCCTTCCTTCCTTCCTTCCTTCATTCCTTTCTCCCTTTCTCCCTTCCTTCGTCCCTTTCTCCCTTTCTCCCTTCCTTCGTCCCTTTCTCCCTTCCTTCCTTCCTTCCTTCCTTTCTCCCTTCCTTTCTCCCTTCCTTCCTTCCTTCCTTCCTTCCTTCCTTCCTTCCTTCCTTCCTTCCTTCCTTCCTTCCTTCCTTCCTACCTTTCTTTCTTTCTTTCTTTCTTTCTTTCTTTCTTTCTTTCTTTCTTTCTTTCTTTCTTTCTTTCTTTCTTCTTTCTTTCTTTCTTTCTTTCTTTCTTCTTTCTTTCTTTCTTTCTTTCTTCTTTCTTTCTTTCTTTCTTTCTTTCTTTCTTTCTTTCTTTCTTTCTTTCTTTATTTCTTTCTTTCTTTCTTTCTTTCTTTCTTTCTTTCTTTCTTTCTTTCTTTCTTTCTTTCTTTCTTTCTTTCTTTCTTTCTTTCTTTCTTTCTTTCTTTCTTTCTTTCTTTCTTTCTTTCTTTCTTTCTTTCTTTCTTTCTTTAGCATCATTCGTTGCACTTAATATAAAATTTTAAACATTTTTATCCTAATTTTTTTTTCAGTAAACATGTGCTTTTAAAAGGAAGTAGAGAGACAGACGGCCAACCGCCGTTTTCTAGAATAGTGGAGTGGATCATGTTTCTGCGGTATGATTTTGTCTGTTAAATCTGAGTTTTTCGTTTTAAATGATTAAAGACATAAGTGTATAAATACTAACTTTTTGTATATGAAAATAGGAAAGGAAAATGAAAAAAGGAATGATATATATACTATACTTTGAAAAGAAGGAAGGGAGGGAGGGAGGGAGGGAGGGAGGGAGGGAGGGGAGGGAGGGAGGGAGGGAGGGAGGGAGGGAGGGAGGGAGGGAAGGAAGGAGGGAAGGAAGGCAGGAAGGAAGGAAGGGAGGGAGGGAGGGAGGGAGGGAGAGAGGGAGGGAGGGAGGGAGGGAGGGAGGGAGGGAGGGAGGGAGGGAGGGAAGGAGGGAAGGAAGGGAAGGAAGGAAGGAAGGAAGGAAGGAAGGAAGGGAGGGAGGGAGGAGGGAGGGAGGGAGGGAGGGAGGGAGGGAGGGAGGGAGGGAGGGAGGACGGACGAATGGACGAACGAACGGATGGATGGATCGATGGTGTCAGGCTACTGGAAAAAATCTCGTCCCAAACTTGGAAATATCGTACAATGCAGTTAATACCAAGCAAGGCAAGTTGTATAACTCGTTTATTTTAACAAATTTCAGTAAAAATCACGTTTTTACTCGGGCTACCTGTGTTAGAACGAGTTCAGCTGTGGTTCAGGTCAGTGGTTCAGCTCCGTTTGTTTTTATTTTTTCGCCACACAAAATGGCATTATTGCATCATCCCGTCAGGCCTTGCGAAACTGTAAAGGCATGTTGCGTGCTCGTATTGGGGTTGCTACTTCATGTATGCCTATTATAAGGTCCTGACATATTATTATGTCCTGAGACGTACTTTAGACTGCTTTTAAAGTGAATTAGACTGCTTTAGAGTGCTTTAGACTGCTTTAGAGTGCTTTAGAGTGCTTTAGAGTGCTTTAGACTGCTTAAGAGTGCTTTAGAGTGCTTTAGAGTGCTTTAGAGTGCTTTAGAGTGCTTTAGACTGCTTTAGACTGCTTTAGACTGCTTTAGACTGCTTTAGACTGCTTT
Source organism: Paragorgia papillata (assembly GCA_035771165.1). Classification (NCBI taxonomy): domain Eukaryota; kingdom Metazoa; phylum Cnidaria; class Anthozoa; order Scleralcyonacea; family Coralliidae; genus Paragorgia; species Paragorgia papillata. Next base: position 232,142 of record JAWNZC010000113.1, on the reverse strand, counting down.
AGAGTGCTTTAGACTGCTTTAGAGTGAATTAGACTGCTTTAGACTGCTTTAGACTGCTTTAGACTGCTTTAGAGTGCTTTAGACTGCTTTAGACTGCTTTAGACTGCTTTAGACTGCTTTAGACTGCTTTAGACTGCTTTAGACTGCTTTAGCCTGCTTTAGACTACTTTAGAGTGCTTTAGACTGCTTTAGAGTGCTTTAGACTGCTTTAGCGTGCTTTAGAGTGCTTTAGACTGCTTTAGAGTGAATTAGACTGCTTTAGACTGCTTTAGACTGCTTTAGAGTGCTTTAGAGTGCTTTAGACTGCTTTAGAGTGCTTTAGAGTGCTTTAGAGTGCTTTAGACTGCTTTAGACTGCTTTAGAGTGCTTTAGAGTGCTTTAGAGTGCTTTAGAGTGCTTTAGAGTGCTTTAGAGTGCTTTAGAGTGCTTTAGACTGCTTTAGACTGCTTTAGACTGCTTTAGACTGCTTTAGACTGCTTTAGACTGCTTTAGACTGCTTTAGACTGCTTTAGACTGCTTTAGAATGCTTTAGACTGCTTTAGAGTGCTTTAGACTGCTTTAGACTGCTTTAGACTGCTTTAGACTGCTTTAGACTGCTTTAGCCTGCTTTAGACTGCTTTAGACTGCTTTAGACTACTTTAGAGTGCTTTAGACTGCTTTAGAGTGCTTTAGACTGCTTTAGCGTGCTTTAGAGTGCTTTAGACTGCTTTAGAGTGAATTAGACTGCTTTAGACTGCTTTAGACTGCTTTAGACTGCTTTAGACTGCTTTAGACTACTTTAGCGTGCTTTAGAGTGCTTTAGAGTGCTTTAGAGTGCTTTAGAGTGCTTTAGAGTGCTTTAGAGTGCTTTAGAGTGCTTTAGAGTGCTTTAGACTGCTTTAGCGTGCTTTAGAGTGCTTTAGACTGCTTTAGACTGCTTTAGACTGCTTTAGACTGCTTTAGACTGCTTTAGCGTGCTTTAGAGTGCTTTAGACTGCTTTAGACTGCTTTAGACTGCTTTAGCCTGCTTTAGACTGCTTTAGACTGCTTTAGACTACTTTAGAGTGCTTTAGACTGCTTTAGAGTGCTTTAGACTGCTTTAGCGTGCTTTAGAGTGCTTTAGACTGCTTTAGAGTGAATTAGACTGCTTTAGACTGCTTTAGACTGCTTTAGACTGCTTTAGACTGCTTTAGACTGCTTTAGACTGCTTTAGACTGCTTTAGACTGCTTTAGAGTGCTTTATAGTGCGTTAGAGTGCATTAGACTGCTTTAGACTGCTTTAGACTGCTTTAGACTGCTTTAGACTGCTTTAGAGTGCTTTAGAGTGCTTTAGACTGCTTTAGAGTGCTTTAGAGTGCTTTAGAGTGCTTTAGACTGCTTTAGACTGCTTTAGACTGCTTTAGACTGCTTTAGAGTGCTTTAGAGTGCTTTAGAGTGCTTTAGACTGCTTTAGACTGCTTTAGACTGCTTTAGACTGCGTTAGACTGCTTTAGACTGCTTTAGAGTGCTTTAGACTGCTTTAGCGTGCTTTAGAGTGCTTTAGACTGCTTTAGAGTGAATTAGACTGCTTTAGACTGCTTTAGACTGCTTTAGACTGCTTTAGACTGCTTTAGACTGCTTTAGACTGCTTTAGACTGCTTTAGCGTGCTTTAGAGTGCTTTAGAGTGCTTTAGAGTGCTTTAGAGTGCTTTAGAGTGCTTTAGAGTGCTTTAGAGTGCTTTAGAGTGCTTTAGACTGCTTTAGACTGCTTTAGCGTGCTTTAGAGTGCTTTAGAGTGCTTTAGAGTGCTTTAGCGTGCTTTAGAGTGCTTTAGAGTGCTTTAGACTGCTTTAGACTGCTTTAGACTGCTTTAGACTGCTTTAGCGTGCTTTAGAGTGCTTTAGAGTGCTTTAGAGTGCTTTAGAGTGCTTTAGACTGCTTTAGACTGCTTTAGACTGCTTTAGACTGCTTTAGACTGCTTTAGCCTGCTTTAGACTGCTTTAGACTGCTTTAGACTACTTTAGAGTGCTTTAGACTGCTTTAGAGTGCTTTAGACTGCTTTAGCGTGCTTTAGAGTGCTTTAGACTGCTTTAGAGTGAATTAGACTGCTTTAGACTGCTTTAGACTGCTTTAGACTGCTTTAGACTGCTTTAGGCTGCTTTAGACTGCTTTAGAGTGCTTTAGAGTGCTTTATAGTGCGTTAGAGTGCGTTAGACTGCTTTAGACTGCTTTAGACTGCTTTAGAGTGCTTTAGACTGCTTTAGACTGCTTTAGACTGCTTTAGAGTGAATTAGACTGTTTTAGAGTGCTTTAGAGTACTTTAGACTGCTTTAGAGTGCTTTAGACTGCTTTAGCGTGACTACTGCGAAAACTACTTCAAACATGATAAGTTGTTCATGTGGTAAAGCCAAAAAGAAAACCCAACCCCAATACAAAGCATGCATTGACGCCGCAAGGAAATCAAAATGTAAATGTTTGAAGTTTAATTTGAAATGCACAAGCGCGTGTGAGTGCTACAACTGGCACAATGGATGTCCACAATCTGCAAGTACAGCAAATCATACGACGATGCAAGGAACTCGAAAGAGGAAAAGGGAGAATCCCTCGCCATACAAGCGAGTAAAAGGTTCCGAATATTTGGAAAAAGAAATGGCACAAACACCTTTGCAAGGAAATTGGACACATATTGAGACGTTTATTTTAGTGCATATTTTATCTTTGCTATCAACATCATCTTTATCTCCATCCATAAATGAAACTACAAAGCTTTATAATTTTATTGCAGATAACGAAAATAAACAATGCCTTACCAGTAAATACCAACCAATACGAAAGAAATCGCCATCCCAAGTGAGCAGGAAAATCATACATATTAAAGAAATTCAAGAGATAAACGAAGCATTATTGCTGAACAACTAAATAAACCATCGGTTTTATTAAAACGTTAATGGTTATAAACTCTTATACAGGTAGCTAATTGACTCTGAAAATCTGTTTTGAGATATTTTATTTTAAGTACGGTATATATATATAACTGAAAACAGTTTTAGGGAACAGCCGACTACAGAAAAAAAGCCGTTTTACAAACATACGATTACCAACAGTCAGGAAGTGTCTTGCTCGCATGCAACTGCCATTACGGTTAAAATGTTTGTTATATATGCAGTCTTGTCTAAAACTGACATGCAAAAATGCATTATAGATATTGTAGATATTCTTAATAGTGTTTATACTTGTTACAATTTATGTCAATTTTCTAATTTTTTGATATTACATTTATATATTTGATCAACATAATTACGTATAGACAGAGATAATTGATAGAACAGAAAGAGTAGACTATAGAAATTACGAAATACATCTTTGGTTAATCGCGTAAATGAAATCTACTATAAATAAATAATAATTTCTGATAAGTATATAGCGAAAACGTTCACTCTATATAAGTATATACAGTGAACGTTTTTATTCATCCCTGGAGAAGCCCTCGGACACGAATGAATCAAAACCGACCTTTAATTACCGGTGGCCTAAAACCATAACAAAATTTTTAAAGAAAAGATAAGGTTTTATTATCATGTGTTCCGGAAGTAAAGTACAAATGAACAAAATAATAAAGATTTTGAAGCTTGGCATGGCGATGTATATATATATGTTCAAGTAACAAACTTCATCCGTGCGTGACTGAAGTTGTTCAGTTATATTTGTTAGCACACGTCAACTAAATTACAACGACGTAGTCCCGCATTTACGGCACGAAAGCTCAACGAATTCTTATCGTTAATAAACATGGTGTATAACCGCAAACATTTTGTTTTATTACTTGAACAAATAAGTTATCCTGAAATGTCGTCAGCCATTCTTTTCTCTCAGCTTAAAGGACATCTGATATTTCAGGCTAAAATCAAGAAGCAGACTAAAATTATTAAAAAATTTCGCGAATTTACCCAAAGAATTAGCGAAAAAGATTGTTATGCGGGAGAATTTTTAACGACTATTTTTATAGCCCAAAATGATGCCGCAATACAATTTTGTTAAAAAGTATCCACAAATTTAATAACATGTTACACGCAACAATCTTCTTGTTGCTCTAAAGTAGTCTAAAGCACTCTAAAGCAGTCTAAAGCAGTCTAAAGCAGTCTAAAGCAGTCTAAAGCACTCTAAAGCAGTCTAAAGCAGTCTAAAGCAGTCTAAAGCAGTCTAAAGCAGTCTAAAGCAGTCTAAAGTAGTCTAAAGCAGTCTAAAGCACGCTAAAGCAGTCTAAAGCACTCTAAAGCAGTCTAATTCACTCTAAAGCAGTCTAAAGCACTCTAAAGCAGTCTAAAGCACGCTAAAGCACTCTAAAGCACTCTAAAGCAGTCTAAAGCAGTCTAATTCACTCTAAAGCAGTCTAATTCACTCTAAAGCAGTCTAAAGCAGTCTAAAGCAGTCTAAAGCAGTCTAAAGCACTCTAAAGCAGTCTAAAGCAGTCTAAAGCAGTCTAAAGCAGTCTAAAGCAGTCTAAAGCAGTCTAAAGCAGTCTAAAGCAGTCTAAAGCACGCTAAAGCAGTCTAAAGCACTCTAAAGCAGTCTAAAGCAGTCTAATTCACTCTAAAGCAGTCTAATTCACTCTAAAGCAGTCTAAAGCAGTCTAAAGCAGTCTAAAGCAGTCTAAAGCAGTCTAAAGCAGTCTAAAGCACGCTAAAGCAGTCTAAAGCACTCTAAAGCAGTCTAAAGCAGTCTAATTCACTCTAAAGCAGTCTAATTCACTCTAAAGCAGTCTAAAGCAGTCTAAAGCACTCTAAAGCAGTCTAAAGCACTCTAAAGCACTCTAAAGCACTCTAAAGCACTCTAAAGCACTCTAAAGCCCTCTAAAGCACTCTAAAGCACTCTAAAGCAGTCTAAAGCACTCTAAAGCAGTCTAATTCACTCTAAAGCAGTCTAAAGCACTCTAAAGCAGTCTAATTCACTCTAAAGCACTCTAAAGCAGTCTAAAGCACTCTAAAGCACTCTAAAGCACTCTAAAGCACTCTAAAGCAGTCTAAAGCACTCTAAAGCAGTCTAATTCACTCTAAAGCACCCTAAAGCAGTCTAAAGCACTATAAAGCAGTCTAAAGCACTCTAAAGCAGTCTAAAGCACTCTAAAGCAGTCTAATTCACTCTAAAGCAGTCTAATTCACTCTAAAGCAGTCTAAAGCAGTCTAAAGCAGTCTAAAGCAGTCTAAAGCAGTCTAAAGCAGTCTAAACCAGTCTAAAGCAGTCTAAAGCAGTCTAAAGCAGTCTAAAGCAGTCTAAAGCACGCTAAAGCAGTCTAAAGCACTCTAAAGCAGTCTAAAGCAGTCTAATTCACTCTAAAGCACTCTAATTCACTCTAAAGCAGTCTAAAGCACTCTAAAGCACTCTAAAGCACTCTAAAGCACTCTAAAGCACTCTAAAGCACTCTAAAGCACTCTAAAGCAGTCTAAAGCACTCTAAAGCAGTCTAATTCACTCTAAAGCAGTCTAAAGCACTCTAAAGCAGTCTAAAGCACGCTAAAGCAGTCTAAAGCACTCTAAAGCAGTCTAAAGCAGTCTAATTCACTCTAAAGCAGTCTAATTCACTCTAAAGCAGTCTAAAGCACCCTAAAGCAGTCTAAAGCACTATAAAGCAGTCTAAAGCACTCTAAAGCAGTCTAATTCACTCTAAAGCAGTCTAAAGCACTCTAAAGCTCAGTCTAAAGCACGCTTATAAAGACAGTCTAAAGCACTCTAAAGCACTCTCAAAGGCAGTCTAAAAGCAGTCTAATTTAAACTCTATAAAGCGAGTCTAAAGTTCATTCTAAAGCAGTCTAAAAAGGCAAGGTCTAATAGCACGACTAAAGCATGTCTAAAGCACTCTAAAGCACTCTAAAGCCCACTCTAAAGCCAACTCTAAAAGCCACTCTAAAAAGGCACTACTAAACTCAAGCACTCATAAAGCAGGTTCAGAAAGTCACTCTAAAGCGATCCTAATTACACATTCATAAAAGCCACCCCCCCAGTCTAAATCACTCTTAAAAGCAGCGTCTAAAGCACGCTAAATCAGTCTACTAAAGCACTTCTAAAAGCAGTCCTAAAGCAGTCTAATTCACTCTATAAAGCAGTCCTAATTCCCTCTAAAGAAAGTCTAAAACCAGCTGTTCTAAAGCTACCGGTATAAGCAGTCTTAAAGCACCGTAAAAGCAGTCTAATGCAACTATAAGAGCAGTCGGGTAAATCACTCTAAAGCAGTCAAATTCACTCTAGAAGCAGTTTCTCATAAAGCACGTCCTTATAAGCAAGTACTAAAAGCCAACGACTAAAGCAGTCTATAATGCACTCATAAAGCACTCTAATAGCAAGTTCTAAAGCAGTCTAATTTCACTCTAAAGCAGTCTAATTCATTCTAAATCAGTCTAAAGCAGTCTAAAGCACGCTAAAGCAGTCTAAAGCACTATAAAGCAGTCTAAAGCACTCTAAAGCACTCTAAAGCAGTCTAAAGCACCCTAAAGCACTCTAAAGCAGTCTAAAGCACTCTAAAGCAGTCTAATTCACTCTAAAGCAGTCTAATTCATTCTAAAGCAGTCTAAAGCAGTCTAAAGCACGCTAAAGCAGTCTAAAGCACTATAAAGCAGTCTAAAGCACTCTAAAGCACTCTAAAGCAGTCTAAAGCACCCTAAAGCACTCTAAAGCAGTCTAAAGCACTCTAAAGCACTCTAAAGCACTCTAAAGCACTCTAAAGCAGTCTAATTCACTCTAAAGCAGTCTAAAGCACTCTAAAGCAGTCTAAAGCAGTCTAATTCACTCTAAAGCAGTCTAATTCACTCTAAAGCAGTCTAAAGCACTCTAAAGCACGCTAAAGCAGTCTAAAGCACTCTAAAGCAGTCTAAAGCACTCTAAAGCAGTCTAAAGCACTCTAAAGCAGTCTAAAGCAGTCTAAAGCAGTCTAAAGCAGTCTAAAGCACTCTAAAGCACTCTAAAGCAGTCTAAAGCACTCTAAAGCAGTCTAAAGCAGTCTAAAGCACTCTAAAGCACTCTAAAGCAGTCTAAAGCAGTCTAAAGCAGTCTAAAGCAGTCTAAAGCAGTCTAAAGCACTCTAAAGCAGTCTAAAGCAGTCTAAAGCACTCTAAAGCAGTGTAATTCACTTTAAAAGCAGTCTAAAGCACCTCTGAGGATATGATATGTCAGGACCTTATAATAGGCATACATGAAGTACCTACCCGTATTGGCTATGGTTTGATCGAGTTGGGTTGAGGTGTTTTCCGATGGTATTGGTGAATTCATGAGTAGTTGATCTGTAATGTTGCTGACAAGGTTTATCCATGAAGACAGAATAGACGAATTTATTACAGACGCGAAAAAATGCCGTGTTGACATCAGTACCTAAAAAGTTTGACTTGAGGACTAGAGACACAAGAAAGCGCCACAGTATATCAAAGAACATATACGTACTGTTTACCTAGTAATGGCTTTCTCCTTGTTTGAATAGCTTTACCTTTTGCAAGTGACAAAGGCTTTACAATGTTTACAACTGCACGCGCCGGCGATCGCGGTAGACCTAGTGGGTAAAAGATGACGAGCTATTTCAAAACAGGTTGGCCCTGGCCTTGCTGCTTTATAGTTCGACAACTACAAAATACAAGTATAATAATAAGCACCGAATAGAGCAAATACCGGTAAGATATCAATATGTTGAACTGTTCAGTGCATGTCTGGATATCGCGTGGGTGTCGCGTCTCGTATTACATTTTGAAACGCGTTTTTCAAAACATGTTTAAATATTTTCTGTTTGTCGGAATTTAAATAAATTCTATATCAAAATGATCGCTTGATTCTGCCGAATGCGACACTATAGGTTTTTGTCTACTAATTACATTAGCAAACCTTCGGCGCTTCCTGAAAATTAACTAAAAATTAGGTCTCCAATCTCGGTTGTTCCCGGGTCTCTCCTCGGGCAACCGAGTGAGAAGCCTGGGAACGAAATGGTGGTTGCTATGGTTATAACGGAAATGGTTATAACGGAAATGACCGGCTGTTCTCGAGCGTTGGCCGACCGTTTCCGAAATAGTGACGCAATAATGACGTGGATGTTAGGTTATTCGTGACATTTTAATCTCTGTTTACGTTCGAATGATTTCAAGAGCTTTTGCTTTTCTTTCATTAGAAAAGCATTCGATCTCGAAGAAAATTGTTGTGGTGTATAGAGAAAGGTTTATATTCTCCGAATATGAGAGAAGAAGTACCTACGAGTGACGACGATTCGAATTTATACGAAAAAGCGAAGGGTGTTGACGACGATAAAGCCACAAGCCAGCTATTGCAACAGGTAAAAAATAAGTATAGTACTTTCAGCTTGGAGTTTGTAAAGTTTTGTTAGTTCTTGCTGTACAAGCTGTCGTTAATTAGTATAGTACTTTCAGCTTAGAGTTTGTAAAGTTTTGTTAGTTCCTTCTCTACAAGCTGTCATAATTTAGTAATTAATACTGGTTGTGTATATAACATACTGTATATTCTAACCCAGTATAGTTGCTAAATAATTCAGATTACATACTGTATTAAGGTTAATATATTATTATTCGGATCAAAATACTTTTTATTTGGCGTTAGGTGTAATATTACAAAAATATTTTACTGCAATGAAATAAGGTGTTGGCGTAAGTGTGTATAATAATAATTGCATGAATACACTTGCATAAATTATTTTAAAGTATTTTCTTTGTCCTATATAAAAGGTATTTTATTATTTAAGTGCAGTCATAAGATCATCTAGACTTTGGAACACACTTTCAGATCAAACAAAAGAAATTAACACATACAGTCTCTTTAAAAAATATTTAAAATCAAGATACTCTGTTGCTCTCCAGAACACATTCAATACTGATATTATATCTACCTTGCGCTCAATATGTTTAAAATGTAGTTCTGTTAGAGATCTTGAATTGCAGAACTTCAGAATTTGTTGTTAATATTAACTGTGCGTGCGTACGTGAGTGTGTTAGTGTAATGTATTTGTGAAGTCAGTATTTGTAATAATTAAGTGATATAATAAGCAATATATTAGTACAGTAGATGTGATATAGTAATATCAGCCCTTTTTGGGAGCAGAATTACATGTGTGATAATTCACACGCATCAATAATTTTGCGCATGCGAATCACACGTGCGTTTAAAATTATCAATTATGGCACAGAAATATGAGCCTAACTTTTATATTTCCTACACATCTGAAAAAGAAAGCTGCGTTGCTTGATATTCATTGTAAGACGTTATGCTTTAACGCATTAGTTAAGTTGTAAAATGTAAAACGTACTTCGCTGTGAAAACTGTGACAGTCACCTACGCTTAAAGACGATATACATTACATTGCAAAGATCTTGTTGTGAGATCTTGCGTTACGCTGTGAGATCTTGCGTTATGCTGTGAGACCTTGCGTTACGTTATGACACCTTCCATTACATGTACGTTGTGACACCTTCCATTACGTTGTCAGACCTTACATTACATTGTGACACCTTACGTTACATTGTGAGACCTTACATTACATTGTGAGACCTTACGTTATGTTGTGAGACCTTACGTTACATTGTGAGACCTTCTGTTACGTTGTGAGACCTTACGTTATGTTGTGAGACCTTACATTACGTTGTGAGACCTTATGTTACATTGTGAGACCTTATGTTACATTGTGAGACCTTACGTTACATTGTGAGACCTTACATTACATTGTGAGACCTTACGTTGCATTGTGACACCTTCCATTACATTGTGAGACCCTCCGTTACATTGTGGGACCTTCCGTGACATTGTGAGACCTTCCATTACGTTGTGAGACTTTCTGTTATGTTGTGAGACCTTACGTTATGTTGTGAGACCTAGTTACGTTACGTTGTGAGACCTTACGTTACATTGTGAGATGTGACATATTACTGAAACTTTCACACATTTTCACAATTGCAATGTGAATGAACAATTGAAGTTAGGTTCACGCGTGTGCCAACATGCGATCGCACGCGCACGTATAACTGCTGTTAGCTGTAAGGCGAACTGATAAATAATTGAGATTTATTAGTACAGTATAAATACACAGGTGATTGTAGAAAATAGAGATGAGCTGATTAATTAGTTAACCGGCCACTGTGGTTAACCCCATTAATCGGCTGATAAGGCAACATAAAAAAAATTACTTGTTTAGCGTCCCTGCCCAACCTGAGAAAAGCCCCCGACCTCCAAATTTTTTTTATTTTTTATTTTTCAAAAACCCCTATAAATTTAGTGCTTTCATGCCCTGGATGGATTCAGACCATAGGTTCAGACCTTGGACTTATTCTCGTGCCCAGACCCTTACATGTTCCACACCTGCGCATTAAGTTATTATAAACCTTGACTCATTTTCTGTTTAATAAAACATGAGTGAGTGAAAACAAATACGTCTTTGTTAGACCACCAATGGCATTTGTGATATGCTGTGTGGCCAAGGAAGGCTGTAGTACGTTTTTGAAACACCCTGTAGTATAGATGAGAGCGGTTGCCCCCTGTAGGGCAAAAAGAAAATAATCTGGTGTTAGACAGAGTAAAATAATCTGGTGTTAGACACAGTAAAATAGTCTGGTGTTAAGACAGAGTAAAATAATCTGGTGTTATAGACAGAGTAAAATAGTCTGGTGTTAGACAGAGTAAAATAGTCTGGTGTTATATAACACCAGACTATTTTACTCTGTCTAAAACCAGACTATTTTAAAAGACAGTAAAATAGTCTGGTGTTAGACAGAGTAAAATAGTCTGGTGTTAGACAGAGTAAAATAGTCTGGTGTTAGACAGAATAAAATAGTCTGGTGTTAGACAGAGTAAAATAGTCTGGTGTTATACAGAATAAAATAGTCTGGTGTTAGATAGAGTAAAATAGTCTGGTGTTAGACAGAGTAAAATAGTCTGGTGTTAGACACAGTAAAATAGTCTGGTGTTAGACAGAGTAAAATAGTCTGGTGTTAGACACAGTAAAATAGTCTGGTGTTAGAGACAGTAAAATAGTCTGGTGTTAGACACAGTAAAATAGTCTGGTGTTAGACACAGTAAAATAGTCTGGTGTTAGACACAGTAAAATAGTCTGGCGTTAGACACAGTAAAATAGTCTTGTGTAGACAGAGTAAAATAGTCTGGTGTTAGACACAGTAAAATAGTCTGGTGTTAGACAGAGTAAAATAGTCTGGTGTCAGACACAGTAAAATAGTCTGGTGTTAGACACAGTAAAATATATAGTCTGTTGTTAGACTAGTGTATTAAACACCGTTGAATTTTATTTTTCAGACCTCAGACGATCCTCTTACTGGCCCAGAAAAGAAATGTGTTCAACCTGGTGGTCTTAAAGTAATTGTAACAGGAGCAATAATATTTGCTTTAGGGGTAACTGTTGCTCTTATTATTGATATATATACTGGGGAACATAATGTTGGACATGGTTCTGTTTCCTCAGATGCTAAACAGTGTTCAGAGATTGGTGAGGATATTCTGAAGAAAGGTGGTTCTGCTGTTGATGCTGCTATTGCAACGAGCTTGTGTCTTGGTGTTGTCTGTCCTGAAAGTAGTGGTATTGGCGGGTAAGTGTGTCTTACGAATGTCTGAGGGTTCTCTAGATTTGATGAGTAAAATCATCTGGTGTTAGACAGAGTAAAACAATAAAGGGACCTGCATGATTTTTGACCAGCTCAGACAGGAATGCGTTAATCACTTGTTAACTATAATTGCTGCCTAGGATGTCTGAGGGTTCTCTCTTTGATGAGTAAAATCATCTGGTGTTAGACAGAGTAAAACAATAAAGGAACCATTTTTGACCAGCTCAGGCAGGAATTGGTTAAATTGAGTACTGTAAATGTACAGTACAGATAATCACCAAATATTCTCAGAATTTCTTTTCATATTTTTCCCTTTGTATTTCTTTTAGTGGTGGGTTTATGCTTGTTCAGTCTCCAGAGGGTGATGTTAAAGTGATAGATTTTCGTGAAGTTGCACCAGCAGCTGCATCGAAGAATATGTTTGTCAAAGACAAAAAAATCTTCACGATTTGTAAGTACAATTAAGTAAATCATACTTATAGCATCTTTTGTTGGTTTCATTCAGTTATTGCAATTTGTTGTTTTGAAACAAAGAGTTATTTTTTGTTATTTTTATTAATTAAAACTTTCATCTCTTGTTTAGGGTGGTCTGGCTGTTGCTGTTCCTGGGCAGATCCGAGGTTTTGAAGTTGCTCATCAGAAATATGGAAAGTAAGATAAATATTATGTAACCTGTTGTTATTGGTGTTGTTGCTGCTGTTATTGTTGTTGTTGGTGTTGTTGTTGTTGTTGCTGCTGCTGTTTTTGTTGCTGCTGCTATTGTTGTTGTTGCTGTTGTTGTTGTTGCTGCTATTGTTGTTGTTGCTGCTGCTGTTGTTGCTGTTATTGTTGTTGCTGCTATTGTTCCTGCTGCTGCTGCTGCTATTGTTGTTGCTGCTGTTGTTGTTGTTGTCAAGAAGAGTATTGGTGTGTTATCCAAAGTTCACCATTTTGTTACATCACATGTAACTACCCAACTATATTATTGCCTGATTTACCCATACTTGACTTACGGTATAACGATGTGGGGGAACACTTACATTTCTAATCTTAACCCAATTATAATCTTACAAAAAAGAATTGTTCGAATTATTACTTTTTCTAAATTTGATGACCATTCTAGCCCCTTATTTAAAACTCTTGATATTTTAAAATTTGTTGACCTTGTATTTTTCCACAATACTTTATTCATGTACGACTATCATTTTGACAACCTAGCTTCCACCTTTATTTAATAGCTTCTTCAAACATGTAACATCAGGCCATAATTATAATACGAGATTAGCTTTGAGAAATACATATTATATCGATACAGTAAGAACTAATTATGGCAAATTCAGTCTTCGGTTTCAGGGTCCTCAGGCATGGAATATTATTGATGATAAATTTAAAACTTTTAGCAAATCATCTTTCAAAAATAAAATCACAGAAAATTTGATTTGCATTTATTAGCACCGCCACAAGTATATAGAAATTAATCAGAGAAATACCTTGATATTAAATGTACAAATTTGAATATACAGATATTATATGAAATATTTTAAATAAAGGTAACCAGACTCGTTTAGCTTTTGCTATTTCTGGTAACCTGTGCCATATCATATGTATTTGTGTGTATTTATCAATTGATGTAAATATTTATTTGTGGTGTGAATAAACTTGTTGTTGCTGTTGCTGCTATTGTTGCTGTTGCTGCTACTGCTATTGTTGTCATTGTTGTTGTTGTTGCTGCTGTTGTTGTTGTTGCTGTTGCTACTTCTGCTGTTATTGTTGTTGTTGCTGCTATTGTTGTTGTTGTTGTTGCTGCTGCTGCTGCTATTGTTGTTGTTGCTGCTACTGCTATTGTTGTCATTCTTGTTGTTGTTGTTGTTGTTGTTGTTGCTGCTGTTGTTGTTGTTGCTGTTGCTACTTCTGCTGTTATTGTTGTTGTTGCTGCTATTGTTGCTACTGTTATTGTTGGGTTTTTTTTTGCTGTTGCTATTGCTGCTGCTGCTGTTGTTGCTGCTGTTGCTATTGTTGCTGCTGCTGTTGTGCTGTTGTTGCTGCTGTTATTGCTGATGCTGTTATTACTACTGTTGCTATTGTTGCTGCTGTTATTGCTGCTGTTGCTGTTGCTATTGTTGCTGCTGTTATTACTGCTGTTTGCTATTGTTGCAGCTGTTATTACTGCTGTTGCTGTTGCTATTGTTGCTGCTGTTATTGTTGCTGGTGCTGTTTGTTACTGTTGTTGTTGCTGCTGATAATGTGTTGTTGTTCTTCTTTAGATTACTTTATACAATTTTATAAGTGTATTTGTTTTTGTTGAAGATTAAAATGGAGTGAGCTGTTCACTCCAGTAATTGCTCTTGCTCGTATTGGATTTTCTATTCAGAATTTAACAGGTATATACAGTGTACATATAAAAGAAGTTACAGAAATTGGGGTTAGGATAAAACGCGGATCCGGATTGGCGGAATGGCGGAATGGCGGATTGGGGGATAAAACGCGGATTGGGGATAAAACGCGGATTGGGGATAAAACACGGATTGGGGGATAAAACGCGGATTGGGGGATAAATCGCGCATTGGAGGTGCATATACCGTAAAGTTCCCAAAGTAACGACCCCCCCGGAAGTAGCGCCCCGAAAGTAATTATAAAATTTAGTGTTTGCTAATAAATCCCGAAAATAACGATACCCCCGAAAGTAGCGACCCCCCCCCCCCCCGAAAGTAACGCCCCCCCCGAAAGTAACGACATCGTTAATATATACATGTTTTTTTGAATAAGATGTAGGTAATTGGACTGACACTGGGGTTATATAATGTAGACTAGGAGTTACTATCGCAAGGGAAGTGCTGCCTCATGAATAAAAATTTGCAAAGAATGCGGTATATGGCCTTAGGCCAAAAAGCGCATCTTGCTGTATTTTTTGTTAACTTGCGAAGGCAACGACGGTTGAAGGCGCAGTTGTAATTATGATACGGGAGTAAGTTAAACAATTATAAGAAAGGATTAAAGTTACGTAAGTAATATTCAGTATATATAGTACATGGGACATAACGCCTCGACAATTGTTTGGAGGATAAATGGCAGTAATGTTGATTGGAAACCAATACGTTGGCTGGTTTCAAATCTCTGTGTGCGAGACCATTCTCGTGCAAATATTGTAGTCCTAAGGCGATATCTTCAGCCGCCATGGTAAATACACGTTCTTGTCGATGTTTGCGCAGTCTGATTTGTCAAAATGTCGAAGAAGATCAGCAAGAGAGTTCACTTGCAAATCAATCCCAAATGGTGCAAAATCGAAGTACACGTATTCCAACAGAAGAGCATGTTGGTCATCGCATTACACCCTTAAAACCCACTATGTTTGGATGTTGGAGACTATTCAAAAGTTTGGCTTCCTTTACAAGAATCTTTTGACTTTCTTCGTCTAAACAATTGAACTTTTTAACGGCGACTTTCTCTCCATTTAACGGAACTTCTGCTGTGAAAACCGAAGCATAACCTCCATGTCCGATCTCATCTTTGTTTACGAGTTCTTTGAACGAATAGCGAGGCAAATCTCCGAACCGCAAGAATTGTTCTTGGTGAACATTCTTTGGTTGAAGACGTCGACGCCAAACCTCCAATTAGTGCATGACATATTTCAAAACGATACCAGCAAATGTATGCTCCCTCGATCAGTTGATATACCGCTACATGCTGGCAAGAGACGTTGGCCCAGCTTATTTGATAACAGTCAAAGGACATATAAAATATCAGTCAATTGTTCATTGTCAGTACTCTCCACAAGACGTTTCAGACCGAAGGCTGTTTCCGTCCAGATTGCCCACAGAAAGGGTACCGACAATCAGGGCGTAAATGAGTTTAAATCGCCAATTTGCATCGTTATTTCTTTATAGGTTGTGTTAGAGATATCAAAAATATTTAGTGCCACGTAGGCAAGGGCGACAATTTCGAAACTGCCAATACTGTTGTATGAAATACGTTTTAACCAAAGCTCTTTATACACTAAGAGCTGCTTTACGCGTTTAGTGTAGTTTTATATGACTTAGCAACTACTATAAGAAAGGACAAACGTTATCCAAGAACACTGTATTGAGGTAGTTTCAGAATGCACATACATTGAGTTCACAGTTCAGATCTTTAGACCAGTAAAACTGAGAAAAACATGTATAAAAGCTGATGAATTGCCAAGTTAACACTTGCAGAACGGAGTAAGTGAAGAGAAAACGGTGGGCGCAATATGTGTTTATTAGTGCTGGGAAAGTAGCTGCGCTTTCGAAAGATTATCTTAATATACCATAAAAACATGCGCGCTGCCAAAATAGATATTTTTGCGCTAATATTTGGTAAGCATATTTATTATTGCGCTACTATTTGCTATTATTATACATTTTTTCCAACTCCTTGATTATAATTGGTCAGAAACATGGTATTTGCCGCTGTGATTGTAAGATTCTGAGTTCATTATTGCGCTACGGTTCGTTACAACTTGACATTAAAAACATGTGCGTCGCCAAACTATATTATTGCGCTACTGTTTTTGTCTAAACTAACATTTTACAAACTATCAAAACTCCAACGGTTCGCTACAGTCAAAGGGCCGAAAATTACAACATGGGCGACAACAGATCGACCGATGGGAGATCGAAACTCGGCAAGAAGCAAGTTCAATAATCAATATTGAGTGATTATAGAACAAGGGCTCATTATTGTCAATATCATTTCCCGATTCCCAGTTCTCTATTTTAAAGATAGCCCTTCTTGCTATATTAAGGACGAGTGGCTAATACATGGTCAATGGAAACAAAACATGCTTATTGTTTGGTTTTAAGTCAGTTTTGACACCAATGGCTAACACTTTTACCGCCATTCCGGCCCAGATGGTGGATAAATCGGTAAATGACAGGCACTCGGCTTCGCCTCGTGTCTGTATATATATATATATATATATGTATATGTATATATTAACGACGTCGTTACTTTCGGGGGGGGGGGCGTTACTTTCGGGGGGGGTCGCTACTTTCGGGGGTATCGTTATTTTCGGGATTTATTAGCAAACACTAAATTTTATAATTACTTTTGGGGCGCTACTTCCGGGGGGGTCGTTACTTTGGGAACTTTACGGTATATGCACCTCCAATCCGCGATTTATCCCCCAATCCGTGTTTTATCCCCAATCCGCGTTTTATCCCCAATCCGCGTTTTATCCCCCAATCCGCCATTCCGCCATTCCGCCATTCCGCCAATCCGGATCCGCGTTTTATCCTAACCCCAGAAATTGTTTATTTAATTCTCATGTGTATATCATACACATGTGAATTAAATAAACAAATGAATCAGATGATCCTGCATGGTGATTCCCTGACATGTAGTCTAGCTTGACCTTTAAGGGGTAACAAACTCTGGATTAGGGTGAAATTGTTTTGTTTGTTGATGTCAGTTAGAATTGTGCATCTTTGCTGTGGTAATTGTATATTAAATGTGTTTCTTTTTTTAAAGAAAAATGGTTAAATAATAGAACTGTACAGGGTGAGCTTTCACCAGAACTAAAAGATTTATTTTCTAAGGTAAAATAATATAATAATTATGGTGATGATGGTGATGAAGATGATATCAATGAATGTGGTGATGATGATAATAATGATGATAATGATGATGATTGATGGTGATGGTGATGGTGATGGTGATGGTGATGGTGATGATGATGATAATCATGATGATGATGATGATAATCATGATGATGATAATGATGATGATTGATGGTGATGATGATGATGATGATAATGATGATGATTGATGGTGATGGTGATGATAATGATGATGATTGATGGTGATGGTGATGATGATGATGATGGTGATGATGGTAGGTGGTGATGGTGATGATGGTGATAGTGATGATGATGGTGATAATGGTGGTGATGATGGTGATGATGATGATGATGCTGATGTCGTTGATGGTGATGATGGTGATGGTAGGTTGGTGGTGATGGTGATGATGATGGTATTTGTGCTGGTGATGATTGTGATGGTGGTGATGGTGGTGATGATGATGCTGGTAGTGGTGGTGATGATGGTGATGATGATGGTGGTGGTAGTGATAGTGATGATGATGGTGGTGGTCATTAAATAATGATGGTGATGGTGATGATAATGATGAAGTCAAATATCTTATAAACAAGAGCTTAGTGAAGTTTATTTCATTACAGATTACTAGTAATATTAAACGTCCCAAGCTGGCTAACACATTAGAATATATTTCTAAGAAGGGATTCAGAAGGATTTTATTTTGGAGATATTGCTGACAGTATTGTGAAAACAGTAAGATAATTTTTGATAAATGTAAACAATGTTGTTGTTGTTGTTGTTGTTGTTGTTGCTGCTGCTGTTGCATCTGCTGCTGTTCTCATTGTTGCTGTATTTGCTGTTGTTGTTGCTGATGCTGCTGCTGTTGATGCTGCAGCTTAATTTCTCGTTGTTGCTGTATTTGCTATTGTTGTTGCTGCCTCTGTTGTTGGTGCTGCTGTTATTGCTGTTGTTGTTGCTTTTGCTGTTGTTGTTGCTACCGGGTTGTTGTTGCTGCTGCTGCTGTTGTTGTTGTTGTTGTTGCTGTTGTTGTTGTTGCTGCTGTTGTTGTTGTTGCTGCTGCTGTTGTTGTTGCTGCTGCTGTTATTGATGTTGTTGTTGCTTTTTCTCTTGCTGTTGTTGTTGCTACTGCGCTGTTGTTGCCGTTGTTGTTGTTGTTGTTGTTGTTGTTGTTGTTGTTGTTGTTGCTGTTGTTGTTGCTGCTGTTGTTGATGCTGTTGTTGTTGATGATGTTGTTGTTGCTGCTGTTGTTGTTGCTTCTGCTGCTGTTGTTGCTTCTGCTGCTGTTGTTGCTTCTGCTGCTGTTGTTGCTTCTGCTGCTGCTGTTGTTGCTGACGCTGTTGTTGTTGTTGCTTCTGTTGTTGTTTATGCTAATACATTATGATCTTACTGTCTCCAGGTAACCGACCACAATGGTATTCTAACACTTGAAGACTTAAAAAACTACACTGTTAAGATACGAGAAACCTTTATCGATAGATTATGGTAAACTATCGAATATTCACCACTGGCCCACCATCTTCTGGGCTCGTCCTGCTCTCTGCAATGAACATTCTGGAAGGTTTTAACCTCACCAAAGCAAACAGAAATGATTCTTTAGCTTATCATTATTTAGTCGAGGTAGGTTGAAGTATTATTTATAATGCCCTTAAAGTGTTTATGAAATGAAAATTAAGTTTGTCTTGTTTGAAAGAACATTTAAAATGATAGAGTAACATCTTTTGCAGTTTTTTGTTTCCTTGCTTCGTTCTTGAGATATTTCAGTTTGTTTCATATGGAAATTAAACATTTTGACGTCGCATGTGCATAATGAGTTATCAGAGAAAGTTATATATCTTTGCTATTATCAAACCAAATCAATTCGAAGGAAGCATGTGCGTGTGTTTCTGCCACAACACCAAACATGTATTTTATAAAGTGATTATGTTTGATATTAGTAAAGATATATAACCTTCTCTGATAACTCATTATGCACATGTGACGTCAAGTTGTTTAATTTACATATCAAACAAACTGAAATATCTCAACAACGAAGCAAGGAAACGAAAAACTGCAAAAGATGTTACTTTGTCATTTTAAGTATATTAATAATTATTTGTGTGTATACCCTGTCAAAACCCTTGCCATATCATGTCTGCGGAAAGAGCCACCTGATCAAATTTCATACACAGGGAGGGTCCCAGCAGGGTTCATTTTTGTCATCTGAAACCACTCAAAGTTTTACACAAACTGTCGAAAGACGAAAGTGTTTAGCCATGTTTTACAGCAGCCTTCATTTCGCTGTCGTCAACAGCGGCTATTCAAACACCAACCTCAAACCTAAACAAGTCAAATGTCTCGAGGCAGTTTACTTTGGCAAAGATGTTGTGGCCGTGCTACCAACGGGATATGGAAAGTCTCTAATATAATATCATCTTCTTCCGTCGCTCTTTTACGACAAAATCAACTGCAGTCAGGGCAGTGAACGACCGACCGAGACGTCTCCCCTTCATCCTGTAATCATCGTAGTGTCTCCGTTAAATGCGCTCATCAAAGATCAAATAAGAAAAAGCAGTCAAGGAAATATCAAAGCGACTGTGCTGGGTCAAAGTTGAGTCAAATTTCAAACTAAACAACCCCTCGCTACAGTGAAATAATTGTTACTGCCCATATTTTGGGAAGCACGTGACCGGTGACCAGCGTGTACCAGGGTCTTTCCGCAGCGAGGGGGGAGGGGGGAGCGGAGGTAAGACCACTGATGGGTAAGAACCTGGGCGATAACCCGCGGGTTATCTCTTAATTTTGCTAGGAAACATAATTAGTGCGGGTAATAGGGTGGTGCGGGTAATCTGTTGAACTCTTAAGATGACGCCATCACGAAGACCAGAGACCAAGGATTCATCTTTCAACTACCAGTACTGTACTTTTTTAAAATTGTGTGGTCCCAAACCTATTATTAGCAGCTGCGGGTTATCCGATGGTGTGGGTAATACGCTGATTTATTTTTCCAAAAGTGACATTTTTGTTGCTCTGCGGGTTATACATGTACGCTGTGCGGGTTATCGCCCAGAAAATACGGGTACTGTGTCTATTGTAATTAATATTAAATTTTAGGACTTTCCAGCCTCCTTCGCAGGCAACTCTGTGGGCTCTTATCTGCTCTTATGGTGAAGAGGTTAGAAAACCTTGGGTGGGGGCAAACTCCTGAAACTCACGTGGAGTGGGCAAACTCGGGTGGAGTGGGCAAATCTTGGGTAGAGTGGGCAATCTTGGGTGGAGTGGGTAATCTTGGGTGGAGTGGGCAAACTCGGGTGGAGTGGGCAATCTTGGGTAGAGTGGGCAATCTTGGGTGGAGTGGGTAATCTTGGGTGGAGTGGGCAATCTCGGGTGGAGTGGGCAATCTTGGGTGGAGTGGGCAATCTCGGGTGGAGTGGGCAATCTTGGGTGGAGTGGGCAATCTTGGGTGGAGTGGGCAATCTTGGGTGGAGTGGGCAATCTTGGGTGGAGTGGGCAATCTTGGGTGGAGTGGGCAATCTTGGGTGGAGTGGGCAATCTTGGGTGGAGTGGGCAATCTTGGGTGGAGTGGGCAAACTTGGGTGGAGTGGGCAGTCTCGAGTGGAGTGGGCAATCTTGGGTGGAGTGGGCAATCTTGGGTGGAGTGGGCAATCTTGGGTGGAGTGGGCAATCTTGGGTGGAGTGGGCAAGGGGGGTGTCACATTGGTCACAGACTGCACAGAGTTCCCTGCAGAGTAGGCTAAAGGTTTTTGTTCCTTTTGAGGCAGCACTTCACTTGCGTTAGTAACTTCTAGTTTATTTCATGTTTAAAGACTTTAAAGTTTGTTTATGCCCAACGCACTCGACTTGCTGATCCTGATTTCGTATCTCTGAAAAATATCACAGAAGCAATGCTAAGGTAAGGTGACGTTATTTATTACTCGGGCTACCTATGCGGGGTCCGAATTAGTGCTTCAGAACAGCTTCGCTTTTTCCCATGAGTTACTCCTCTAGGTAATTAAACATTGCCCTTCAATTAACCATTACTCTTCTCCCAGAGACAGTCTTTTCATTAATTTTACGGACTTTTATTTACGTGTGCGTTTTGAGTTGAAAAAGATTACGCAATATTATACCTCAACTGTAAATTGTCCAGTCAGAAAGCTTGATTTGTACCATGTGGCCAGTCAATTAATCATCGAATTACCCCTCAAAAGTAATATTCCCCGCTGCAGCAGGGAATATGCTTCGTGTACCACGCGTGAACGCCACGCACGATTCACGAAGCTGTCAACAATGGCGAAGTTTGGCGAGATAAGAAAACGTTTCGCCTGAACACTCAGATGTTGACAAGAAGATTGTTAAGGCCTGGCCAAACGCTTTCAACATTTCATTCAACATCGTTCAACATTGTTGAATTCAACATGTTGAAAGCGTTTGGCCACCCTGTTGAATGATGTTGAACGTTGTTGAATGGTGTTGAACGAAATTTGAACATGTTCAAATTTTCGTTCAGCACGCGTTCAACATTTCTATTGTTCTCAAAATGTTGAAAGGTGTTGAACGCATTTGGCCACATTTCATTCAACTTTGTTGAACAGAGACATGCGCCATGCGGGATATTGTCGATTCCAGCTTTTGTGGTAGCCCGTGTTCAATTAATTGTCATTCATGAATGTTGAACGATGTTGAATTCATTTGGCCACTCGTGCTTTCAACATTATTCCACATCGTTCAACAATGTTGAATGATGTTGAATGCGATGTTGAAAGCGTTTGGCCAGGCCTTTAGGTTACAAGAAAATAAGGATTTAGGGAATACAAAGAAAGCAACAAACAATGCATCCCATTGTTTTAATGGTCCGCTGGGATGCATACTGATCGCCAAGATGGCAAAATCACCGTTTCCCCATATAAACCGCAACGATCGCTGAGATAGAACATTTTCTATCTCCGCGATCGCAGCGATCGTTGCGTCAGTGGTTTCTTTATGATCGCTGCGATCGCCAAGTTCATTTTTAGTGCAAAGTTTCACAGAAACTTTGCAGTATTGCGGATGAGTGGCGAAAATTCACATGATACATACATGGATACATAGATAGTGTAAACTTTCGGGGGGGGGGGGAAGTAAACATACCAGGTTTAACGACATAACTACTTGTCGTAGCTGAAAGGCTAAAACGAGTGAAAATGTGAAACACCAGTATCAGTCTTTCATAGACGACAAATATTTATGTCGCTTAAAGCTCGTAAGCCCTAAAGAGCGATAACAGACAGGTTTGTACCTTATCTATGGATATTTCTTGAAATACGTGCATATCTTAATATACCAAGAATGAAAGAAGTTTCCCCCCCGGAATATATTAGAATAGCACTGCGCACGCGTGGTTTTGTTCACGACTGGCGAATACAACAATGGCGGAGAAACGTAAAGGAGCGATCAATTTTCTAATTAAATATGGTCTGGACGAAAGGGTTTATTGTCTGCCTAGCGGAAGGTGCGAATAAATATTAAAATAACTTTAATATGGTCTGGCATGTTGACGAATGACGATGTTGTGAAGTAGGTTTGTAGAGTGTTGTTGGTTCGTGTCTGTTATATTTTACACGAGCGGCGCTCGAGTAGTTTTGCACGTCAGCTCAGTAACAAATTCTGAAGACTGGAGATTCTAGACTGTCTTCGCATTTTGATTTGGCGTTCAATAAACAACTGTACGAATAACCCTGGCCATAAACATGAATGTTTAATGTACGAGTCAAATCCAACTGCGATCATCCCCCCCCCCCCCGGGCAAACCCCGGGCATTTGACCCAAGGTGAGCTCCGTATAGGCGGGAATTTGACGCAAAGCAATCCCACCCGGTCGGGCATTTGACTATTGAAAAAAGTTGATCAGCGGTTGCACGTTAAAAAGTCGCCTCGTTCTAGCCATCTCTTCAGGTCTGCATGCAACCTCGTACCCAGGGCCCTCTCTGCTTTCAAAATGGCGCGAGGAGAAGACCCTGGCAAAGGCTGGTCACGTGACACCAATAATTTTGGAATAATTTTGATGATGACTCACACTGTACCGGGGGGCGCGGTACATCACTGATAAACAGAGTATAGTTGGCTTGCGTATATAAAACTATTCAGCGAACTATTTAGGCACTCAAGAATAACCAAATCGCACAAATAACAAGACATTCTCTTAACAAGTTTATCGAATCAGTTAATGACCGTGTTTAGTAAGAAGCGTCTACACTGCAACATATTTGCTTTATTATGCAAGCAAGAATTAGTGTCTATTAATATTTCGGTTTCTGGACTTTCCAAACTATTAATTTAAAAAGTTTAGAAATATACAAAGTCAAAGTCTTCAGTGCTGATCTATATAAATGTTCGTCGATCGAAGAATTGTTTTTGATCGTATATTTGTATTAAAGTACAAGTACAACCTCAAAGTCAACGAGGACAGCAGATTCGATTCGAATATGCCGTTTGAGTATAAATCGACAGATACAACAATTAAATTTCCACAAATCCAAAACGTGTGGACAAGAAACATAAATGTGCTAAACTGGATGGTAAATATACTACCAACAATCAACAGCATTCGAATATTTTTAGTGTATGTATCAGTACCTGTAACCGCAGACTCGCAGAGCGGGTTTCTGTTTATCAGTTTATGTTCGTTCGTCGCCTTCGGCTTCATTTCTGGCGATTGACGGCAACAAATATGAATTATCCAGCAAATGTCGTAAATTTTGAAATATATCTATTAAATTTACCGCTCGAATTTAACGTTACCGGACTTGCAACAACCTTGACGTTTATCAAGAACCGAGTCAACCGCTCCCCCCCAGGACGGGCGAAGCTCAAATTATCCACGTGACCAAATACTCCAAGAATCTTGGAGTATTTTGGAATCACGTGACCAGCCTTTGCCAGGGTCTTCTCCTCGCGCCATTTTGAAAGCAGAGAAGGCCCTGGGTACGAGGTTGGTCTGCATGATCTTTTCTGTCGATATTCCACAGGAACATTTGAAAATGCCGTTGTTTAAAGTTTGGAATGCAAAGAAGGATGTTGAAACTTCATGGTAGTGAATTTTTTGTTGTCTATGAATGAAATATTTCAAACAAAATCTTTTAATAGAGCCTTGACAGTCCCAGGCGGTGGGGCATTTGACTGTGTTTTCGGTCCGCATAGTGGGGAATTTGACCGAAATTTTTCGGAAAAGTCAAATTCCCGGGGGTTTGCCCGGGGGGGGGGGGATGATCGCAGTTGGAATTGACTCATACATAAGTTCTACACGAGGTTCTACATGTATCTGTTTTACCTGCGTGTACTTAGCGCGTGATTGGGCAGACGATTCGCAAGGCTACAATAACGTGAAGCTAGCAACATAATCATCACACGATCGTAATTTGGGGTATTGTCTGAGTTTAGGCTTGTATTAAATTAACTTGGGCTTTGCTCAAGAAAATGGGCTGGCAGGTTGTGGGGCTGGCAGCTCTGTCCGTGCATGTGGCAAAAATTGTTATTATCTTTGACTAGAAACTTTGCACTATACTTGGGAACGTTATACGTTCTGGCCGTTTGGTGCCTGTATAATTTGGGGCCAAGCAAAACATTTTATTCCAGGTCTCTCACAATTTCGGTCTGCCGCTCGACGTTAAAAAGAGAGGCCTGGGAACCAGGCTGGGCCAAATCTAGGTTTCGGCTTGATTTTTTGGGTGTCACGATTTTGCATTTATGCTTCCAGTGAGTTGTTAGCCGTGTGACAGAGTGAGGCTGTGAGGCATGTTGTCTTAAAGTCCACATGAAACGAAAATTAAGTTTGTCTTATTTGAAAGAACACTTAAAATGATAGAGTAACATCTTTTGCAGTTTTTCGTTTCCTTGCTTCGTTCTTGAGATATTTCAGTTTGTTTGATATGCAAATTAAACATTTTAACGTCACATGTGCATAATGAGTTGTTGAAAAATGTTATATATCTTTGCTATTATCAAACCAAAATAATTCGAGGGAAACATGTGCGTGTGTTTCGCCCAGAACACTAAACATGTAGATTTTCAAGTGATTATATTTGACAATAGCAAAGATATATAACGTTTTTCGATAACTCATTATGCACGTGTGACGTAGCGTGACGTTGCAACATTTGACATTTACATCAAACAAACTGAAATATCTCAAGAGCGGGCCGAGCGAAGCAAGGAAACGAAGAACTTCAAAAGATGTTGCTCTATAATTTTAAGTGTTATTTCAAATAAGAACAAACTTAATTTTCGTTTCATAGACACCAGTGCCGGATTTAGGACTGGGCGGTCGCTCAGGGCCCCCCACAAAATAATGTTTAAGGGGGGGCCTCCACAAAAATGTTTTCAAAGATGTTCAAGCAAGAAGAAGAAGACGATAAGACAGAAAGAGAACACTTTCTATGTAGGTTAATACTTGATAAGCGTGTGATAGATGTATTTCCTAATGTAGAAATAGCACTTCGCATGTATCTCGTGCTGATGGTGACCAATTGCAGTGGCGAGCCTTCGTTTTCGAAGCTGAAACACATCAAGAATAGACTTCGCACAACTATGACACAGGAACGGCTCACCTACTCAGCACTAATGAGCATAGAATATGATATTTTGCGTGAGATAAACGTCGATGAGCTGATAGAAGAGTTTGCTAAACGCAAGGCTCGTAAGGTGCCTGGTCTTAAACTAAATTGACAGACTCACATAACAGTATATGCAGTATTCTGTAACCATACGTTAATTTTGTCATTTACGTTGTATTGTATACCGACACTGTAAGTAATAGATAAATCCCGAGAACGAGGGATGTATGTTATATAAAGACCCGAGGACGCGCAGCGTCCGAGGGCTTTATATCGCATACATCCCGACGTTCGAGGGATTTATCTGACTTAATTTATTGTTGAGGAGGTTTTCCAACAACGTTTTGTCTATTTTTTCCACCTTGGACAAAGATTTTCCTTGTTTTTTTTCTTCATTTCGTATCTAATTATTATTCAAGGTCTTTATGCGATATAAAGACCTCGGAAGAACAAAGAAAACCGACTCAATAATAAATTAATAGCCAATAGGTACATCTGTACATGTATAAATATAATTTATATGTTCAACTTCCTCAGTTCTGGTCTCAGTTGCTTGTCCTACTCATAGTATACTCAACCTCTAGCATGTTTTGATGTTTATAGTTTAATTAGTCATATGACTATGTAACTTAGCATACATTCAGAAATAGAATTGATATATTGTGCTGGTCAGTGACCGCCCAGGGGCCTCCACAGTCCTAAATCCGGCGCTGATAGGCACTTTAAAAGTTCTTTCCTCCGGTCCTTTTGGAGTAGGACAAAAACTTGAACAGCTTTGCCTTTACGTCAAGGTGTTCTTGCGCGTTGTTGGTTGATTTTGAATGTGTCTGGCTGGCTTTGTAGACTTTGTAGTTTAAAGTGCGTATATCACGGTTGGGGATTTTACATATATTTAGGATATTTGGAACCTTCTGAGATGATTTGTAATATATGTTCCTTTTCTAAAATTCCATCTTCATGGACTTTTTTGCTGTTAAAGTTGACGGAAGTGACGTCAAAGGAGGAATCTGTAAAGTAGTTTTTGTATAGGCAAATTCCTCTTTTGACGTCACATCCCTCAACTTTAACGGCCAAAAAAGTCCATGAAGATGGAATTTTAGGAAAGGAAGATATATTACAAATCGTCTCAGAAGGTTCCAAATATCCTAAATATGTAAAATCCCCAACCATGATATAGGCACTTTAATTAAAAATTATGTGGCTGACAAACTCTCTTGATCGTAAAATATGTACACTGTGTGAAGTATGCACCTGGGTCATCTTGTTATAAAATGTTTTCACATGTGCAGACATTAACATTGGTCAAAGTTATTTTGATGTTGTGTATAATGTTAAATATTTTGTTTTTCTTAGTAAACATGAAGCAAAGCTATTAAGGAAACGAATTAACAAAAAAAAAACGTACAACAATACTTCGCATTATGGTCCATTCTTTGAATCACCTCCAAATAAGGGAACATCCCATGTTACAGTCATGGACAGAAAAGGTGGCATAGTTTCTGTTACTAGGTAGGATTACAATCATTTTGGTATGTCCTTGCTTTCTTGCCTTCTTCATTTGTTCTTTTCTTCCTTCCTTCCTTCCTTCCTTCCTTCCTTCCTTCCTTCCTTCCTTCCTTCCTTCCTTCCTTCCTTCCTTCCTTCCTTCCTTCCTTCCTTCCTTCCTTCCTTCCTTCCTTCCTTCCTTCCTTCCTTCCCTTCCTTCCTTCCTTCCTTCCTTCCTTCCTTCCTTCCTTCCTTCCTTCCTTCCTTCCTTCCTTCCTTCTTTCCTTCCTTCCTTTTTTTCTCACTCTTTCTTTCCTTCCTTCCTCCCTTCCTTAATTCCTTTTTTCCTCCCTTCCTTTTTCCTCCCTCCCTTCCTTTTTCCTCCCTCCCTTCTTTCCTTTCCCTTCTCCCTTCTTTCATTTCCTCCTTGCTTCTTTTCTCTCTTCCTTTATTTCTTTTTCATTCCTTCCTTTCTTTCTCCCTCTTTCTTTCCTTCCTTCTTTCCTTCCTTCCTCCCTCCCTTCATTTCTTCCATCCATCCATCCTTCTTTCCTTCCTTCTTTCCTTCCTTCCTTCCTTCCTTCCTTCCTTCCTTCCTTCCTTCCTTCCTTCCTTCCTTCCTTCCTTCCTTCCTTCCTTCCTTCCTTCCTTCCTTCCTTCCTTCCTTCCTTCCTCCTCCCTCCCTTCCTCCCTTCCTCCCTTCCCTCCTTCCCTCCTTCCCTCCCTCCTCCCTCCTTCCCTAACTCCCTAACTCCCTCCCTAACTCACTCCTTTCCTCCCTCCCTCCCTTCTTTCCTTCCTTCCTTCCTTCCTTCCTTCCTTCCTTCCTTCCTTCCTTCCTTCCTTCCTTCCTTAATTCCTTCCTTTCTTCCTTCCTTCCCTCCTTTCTTCCCTCCTTTCTTCCTTCCTTCCTTCCTCTCTTCCTTCTTTCTTTCCTTCCTTCCTTCCTTCCTTCCTTCCTTCCTTCCTTCCTTTCTTCCTTCCTTCTTTCCTTCCTTCCTTCCTTTCTTTCTCACTCTTTCTTTCTTTCCTTCCTTCTTTCCTTCCTCCCTCCCTTCATTTCTTCCATCCATCCTTCCTTCCTTCCTTCCTTCCTTCCTTCCTTCCTTCCTTCCTTCCTTCCTTCCTTCCTTCCTTCCTTCCTTTCTTTCTTTCTATTTTGCTTTGTTCTTTTCTTCCCACTTTTTAATACAAGAAGATTGTTTTTCTGTTTTGTTTTCTGATGTAGTACCATAAATGGTCCCTTTGGCTCGATGCTTTTCACTCCAACAGGGATTCTTCTTAATAATGAAATGGATGATTTTTCTACTCCTGGAATGTCAAACATGTTTGAGATTGCACCTTCAGAGGTACAGTTAACTATATTTGAAGTACCTTTTATCACCCCCATCATCATCATCATCATCATCATCACCACTAGTATCAGCAACATGACTACCATCATCTCTTTCATTGCTATGACTATCACCACCATCATAACCACCATTATCATCACCACCATTGTCATTATCACCATCATCACCACCATTATCACCATTATCACCACCATCATCACCACCATTATCATCACCACCATTATCATCACCACCACCATCATCACCACTATTATCATCATCACCACCATTATCATCACCACCATCATCACCACCATTATCATCACCACCATTATCATCATCACCATCATCATCACCACCATCTTCACCACGATTATCATCATCATCACCATTATCACCACCATCATTATCATCACCATTATCACCACCATTATCATCACCACCACCACCATTATCACCACCATTATCATCACCACCATTATCATCATCACCACCATTATCACCACCACCATTATCACCACCACCATTATCACCATTACCACCACCACCATCATCACCATCGTAATAAGTATCTTATGTGTATACAGTACATATTGTAATATTTCCTTCTTCTATTCCAGGCTAACTTTATTGTTCCAGGCAAGAGACCTTTATCCTCTATTTGTCCTGTTATAGCTTTACATAAATCAGTAAGTATCTCTTCACTACTCTCTGTATGCCTTAAAACAACAGTAATTAGAGAATATAAGCTTTACTTTTAAGAGCTCTGGTTAATGGCAGAGTTTCTTTTCAGCTGTGAGATCATGCTACTGTGATGACATGTCATTTAGAGCTTTACTATGTGGTGTTTTTGCAGGACCTATGTGGTCATCAAGTGGTGCTTGGTGGGGCTGGTGGAAGCCGTATTACTAGTGGAGTTATTCAAGGTATGAAGTAGTGTATGCCCTTCACCACCATCATCACCATGGTCATCACCATGACCACCATCATCATCATCATGACCACCACCATCATCATGACCAGCACCACCATCATCACCACCACCATCATGACCATCATCACCATCATCATCATCACCATGACCATCATCATCATCATCATGACTACCACCATCATCATGACCAGCACCACCATAATCACCACCACCATCATGACCATCATCATCACCATCATGACCATGACCATCATCGTCATCATCATGACCACCACCATCATCATGACCAGCACCACCACCACCATCATCACCATCATCATCACCACCACCATCACATCATAACCAATACCATCATCATCACCATCACCACCTTCACCATGATGACCACCATCATCATCACCATTACCTATATCCTTGGTGTAGTCATTTATCATTTTATTATAAATAAAACAAATTATCCAAATACTTTTATGTTTCCTAACAACTAATTCTTTGTGCTTTGTTTGTTTTAGTTTTATTAAATATTCTGACCTTTGAACGAAATCTCAAAGATGCCATTGAATGGCCTAGATTACATCATCAACTTCTTCCAATGATTCTTGAAGTCGAAGGTTAGATCTTTACTTCGTCATTAACCCATTCCTGCCTGAGCTGGCCAAAAATGGTTCCTTTGTTGTATTACTCTGTCTACCACCAGATGATTTTACTCATCAAAAGAGAGAACCCTCAGACATCCTAGGCAGCAATGAGTTAACAAGTGATTAACCCATTCCTGCTGGAGCTGGCCAAAAATGGTTCCTTTATTGTTTTACTCTGTCTAACACCAGATGATTTTACTCATCAAAAGAGAGAACCCTCAGACATCCTAGGCAGCAATGAGTTAACAAGTGATTAACCCATTCCTGCTGGAGCTGGCCAAAAATGGTTCCTTTATTGTTTTACTCTGTCTAACACCAGATGATTTTACTCAGATTTTACTCATCAAAGAGAGAACCCTCAGACATCCTAGGCGGCAATGAGTTAACAAGTGATTAACCCATTCCTGCCTAAGCTGGTCAAAAATGGTTCCTTTATTGTTTTACTCTGTCTAACACCAGATGATTTTACTCATCAAAGAGAGAACCCTCAGACATTCTAGACAGCAAAGAGTTAATGTCAGGATGTAATGGTATTATGACATATATAAATAATATTTATGTATGTAGGGGAGCGCAGTGGTGTGTGCTGTTAGCGCGCTGCCTCTCACCAATAATTAAGCCTGATTTAGACAGGGTTAGTACTTAGTTGGGTGACCAGCCTGCGAGCCGGCTCTCCTTTGGGGGATTGGGGAGAGGAGAGCCGGCTCGCAGGCTATTGGGTGACCATCTGGGAATAACCCCGTTCTCGAGCTTGGGACTCATGTGAGTAGAGTTGTAGTTGATCTCTCCTGTGCTTTGAGGGTTTTTCGCCGGGTTCTCCAGTTTTTTCTCCCACTGTAAAATCAACAACCTAACATCTTAGCTGTGATCCGTGGTCTGAACTGTGTCGTATGGAGGCTGCCTTGGAGCGCCTTTGATATGCCTCGACACGGCCACGTTGAGAATCCTTATTATGAATTGTAACTCTTGATATGTAATTTATCAATTGATAATAACGACATAATGTATATATATATATATATATATACATTTGTTATATGGAGAAGAGTATTTTACCAGCAACTAAAACACTCGTAGAATCCCATATTTCACTACATCCGGGAACCGAGTGGCGTATTTCTTGTATGTAACGCTCGCGAGTGACATATCGACAAGTCAAAATTTTCGCGTTTTGCTGTAAGTTTCGAATCAAGTAAATTTGAGCCAGTATCTTCTCTTAATTCAGTTTTTCACGTAAAATGACGTATTCGAATAACCTGTTGTATTTTTCATTTGTATTTTCTAAAAGTTTTAGGTCAAGCTGTTGTAGTTTTTGCATTAAACCCAGTTTATCAACATCACTTCTACGCATAATTTCATTGTCCATATAATAAATAGAACATTACACGGTTGCTCAAAGATATGGATTTTATGTTCTCGTGGTAAGAACAATATCTCACTCGTCGCTGCGCTCACTCGTGAGATATTGTCCTCGCATATAACGAACATAAAATCCATATCTTCTCGCCACCGTGTGATATCCCCATTTATATATATATATTATATATATATATATGATTCGATGTAATATATGTGATTTGTGATGTAATAGATGTTTAACTATTTTTTTCCTGATTTCAAAATAGTGCTTTACTTTTCCTTTTTTAGAAACAAAATTTTTGGAGAGAAAGCTAGATAATATACCAACGTTTCTTGAAAAGCAAGGTAATAAATTGGACAAAACTCCTAATTTCCACGCTATTGTAAATGGAGCTTTAAAACAAGGCGGTCGTCTGTATGGTCACGCTGATAGCAGACGGGGAAATGGTACTCGAGCTGCTGTTTATTAAATTATTGTATTTTCTACCTGCTTTGGGGGCTGTTTACATGGGAGGCGGGACGTTTGCCGGGACGGGACGTTTTGCTTGGACGGGACGTTTGCCGGGACGGGACGTTAAACGGGATCTCGCCATGCATGTATATCTCTCTTATTTATCCCGTTCCGTTTATATGGAAAGATGTTTGCCCGGACGTTTTTCATCCCGTCCTGGCAAAGCGGGATCCCGGTTTCCTCAACCCGGATCCCGGCTTGTGTGGGACAATTTTCGCCATGTAAATACTCTGTCCCGCCTAACCGGGACGATATGACGGATACCGTTTCGAGTATTTATTTTGATTCTTAAGCTGTTTATTCGATACAAATGAGTGATAAAGGCTAGTAGGAGTGATATTTACACTACACTATTGTTAAGTGTTTATACACTTAAGTGATATTACACTATTGTTTAATTTCAGCAATAGCTGATCCTGGCCCCTTATAAGTGTATAATCACCATAGCAAGTTGGGCAAACATCGTTTCCAGTTTTGTAACATCGTTTTAAGTTTCCTATCCAGTTCCCCTTCATTATCTATGATTCGCCGAGTTCGATAAAACCGCTGACAATATGAGCCCCCGAGTATTCGGCTCGCTCGTTGGGGGCTCATATTGGTCAGCGGTTTTATCGACTAACGTGCTCCCTTGGACCTACAGAATGTGCTTGGACTATGCTGTGGGCTTTTGCTTTACAAAATGGGCTGGCAGCTCCGTGCGTACACGTGGCAAAAATTCTTATTGCATTGTCTTTGACTAGAAACTTTGCACTGTCCTTGGGATCTAGTTACATCTTTCTAGCTGTGTTGTGAAACGTCCCAGTCGCAATTGCCTCGCCTGAAAACATTCACATATAAACCCGGGATGAAAAACGTCCCGTCCCGGCAAACGTCCCGTCCCGGCTTCCATGTTACCCTGCAAACAGCCCCTCAGTAATAATATTCATTTCAATTCATTGCATAACTCTAGTGGTGTTCTAGATTATTGGAAAGTTTTATGCCTGTACCCTCCCCCCCCCCCCCCCCCCCCCCCAAAGTGTATCTATAGGCAAAGAAATTGGGTTTTCAATAAATTCAGAATTTGTGTTACATTTGCTATAAATTATTGGGAAAATGCCATTACTTTTCTCAACTCCAGGTAACTTATCATCATTGAAATCTCTTTTTATTATCAGCACATTGCTGTGCTTTCCTTATTTATTATTTAAAGGGATTGGCAACAAAAATTAAGTTTGTCTAATTTGAAAGAACTCATAAAATTGTAATAGAAGATCCTTTACAACTTTTTCGTATCTTTCTGCGTTTTCAAGATATTTCAATTTGTTTGATGTGTAAATGAGATGGTCTCTGACGTCAGGAGTGGGGTAAAATATTTTCATACAGAGCAAAATCACTTACATATCTAACATGAAATGTTCAGCGTCGCAAGGAGTTTTTATGTGCACAGTTTCAAATGATTTCGCTGAACAAACTTAGAGATATAACTGGTTTTGCTACATGTTGAAAATATTTTACCCCACACCTGACGTAAGAGACCATCTCATTTACATATTAAACAAATTGAAATATAATCTTGAAAACGAAGAGAGATACGAAAAAGTTGTAAAGGATGTTCTATTACAATTTTATGAGTTCTTTCAATTAGACCAACTTAATTTTTAGTGCTATTGCCCTTTAATGGGATAAGTCGATACATAAAAGTAACTTGTACACTGTAAGTATAGGTAGTTACTGAATCCAAGGTAACTATGTCAGCTTTTTACTGAGGCGTGAAGGGCCGAGGTCTAAGGGGGCCTTCACACGAGCCCGGGTTGAGAGCCAACCTACGAATAAACCCCTGTTAGCGTTTACACGATAGCCGGGTCAACCCGTCTTGCTGGGTGACCCTTTTCAAGACCCGGGTCGACCTGGGTTGGAGAGGGTGCGACGATGCGGAACTTTAGTCAATTCCTTCATGTAAACACGGGTTGACTTGACCCGGTTGTCACGGTCTCAGCGATCCCTCAGTCTGAGTTATCCCCCAAGACCAACTGCGCAGTTATCCCCTGCTTGTTCTAACTCAAAAAATACGTATAATCATGGAAACCATACTTCAGTTTATCACGTTCTTTTAAACATTTGGTCGCAAGGTAATCAATATCGTAAGTATAAATATAAAACGTCTGTGATTATTACGAATGTCAATACCATGTAACTCATGTAAATAACATAGTTCGCTAAGCTTTCGTCTCGCTAAACTCGATATACTTCATCAGAGCATAAAAGAACGTGATAAAAGTATGGTTTCCATGATTATACGTATTTTTTTTAGTTAGAACAACGACAATATCAATGAAGAAAAGCAGGGGATAACTGCGCAGTTGGTCTTAGGGGATAACTCAGACTGGGGGATCACTGAGACCGTGACACCTGGCTCGTGTAAAGTGTTGGAAATATCATAATTTGTGTTGAGAAAAGCTGACCCGGGTTGGGGGAAAAAGCAGCCAACACGGGTTCATGTAAACACGATAAAAGAATAACCAGGGACGGCGCGAGCTGACCCCGGCTGGCACTCAACCCAGGCTCGTGTAAAGGCCCCCTAAGAAAACGGAGATACTGAATTATCCCCAAGGTTGTCTAAAAAACACTTCAGTCGCGATGATAAATCCTTTATCACATTCGTGACCATTGATTAAAGCTTATTTTCTCAACCACGCATAAATCAAGTTAATTGCATATTAGCCCGGGGCAATTAACTTGGTTTAGGGCCTGTTTATATGGAGCCGAGTTACGCGGCTAGGCGAGTTACCCGGCAAGCCGAGTTGAGAAAAGATGAGAGTTTATATGAGACGAGTTACTTGGCAAAGCCGCCCACGCATTATAATGGTTTCACATTCCATGAGTAGTTTGCGATTGTCTTCATAAGTGGCGCGTGCGCTGTTGTGACGAATTCAACTCGGCTAGCCAAGTTACTCGCAAGAGAGTGTTTTATATGGGAATATTTTCATCCTGGCATGCCGAGATCTCGGCTAGCCAAGTTATCCGCCTGTCTCATATAAACACTCTGCCGGGATAGCATTGAATTTCTATACATGGCGGGTAACTCGGTTTGCCGAGTAACTCGGCGCCATATAAACAGGCCCTTATGCGTGGTTGGGAGTAACTATTATAAATAAACAACCACGGTACATCAAAGAAAACCGAGGTGATCATGAACTAACTTGGATTATATTAGTTACTTTTTGTATTTTATTAGTGTTTTCAGTTTGAGGTTGGTAAAGTTTTTTCATTTGTTTTTGCTGTACAAGCTTTCGTAAGTTAAAGGGCAATAGCACTAAAAATTAAGTTTGTCTAATTTGAAAGAACTCATAAAATTGTAATAGAACATCCTTTACAACTTTTTCGTATCTCTCTTCGTTTTCAAGATATTTCAATTTGTTTGATATGTAAATGAGATGGTCTCTGACGTCAGGTGTGGGTTAAAATATTTTCACATGTAGCAAAACCAGTTATATCTCTAAGTTTGTTCAGCGAAATCATTTGAAACTGTGCACATAAAAACTCCTTGCGACGCTGAACATTTCATGTTAGATATGTAAGTGATTTTGCTCTGTTTGAAAATATTTTACCCACTCCTGACGTCAGAGACCATCTCATTTACATATCAAATAAATTGAAATATCTTGAAAACGCAGAAAGATACGAAAAAGTTGTAAAGGATCTTCTATTACAATTTTATGAGTTCTTTCAAATTAGACAAACTTAATGTTTAATGCCAATCCCCTTTAAAGTGCCTATGTCATCCTCAGGGACTTTACATATTTGTGCTAATTGGAACATTCTGAGAAGATTTGTAATATATCTTCTCAGGCGAAAATTTCATCTTCATGGACTTTTTTGCCGTTAAAGTTGACGGAAGTGACGTCGAAAGAGGAATTTGTCGATATGAAAACCACTTTACAGATTCCTCTTTTGACGTCACTTCCGTCAACTTTAACGGCAAAAAAATCCATGAAGATGAAATTTTAGGAAAAGAAGATATATTACAAATCTTCTCAGAAGGTTCCAAATATCCTTTGTTCCAAAAATCCCCAACCATGATAACATACAAAAACATTTACTGAAAATAAACTGACACAATACGACTTGTGACACGTACGGTTTGAGTATTTCCCAGGCGTATAAATTCCGAAAAACAACCTCGGTCTACCATCTGAGTTCCAGTGGCTCAATGGTGGGTTTGAGTCCCGCCTGGAGCTTCAGAGTTTTTTCTCTGAGTTTAACTTATGACAGATTGTACAGTAAAAAATAAAGGGAAAAACTTATTATTTATCACAACTTTTACAATAAGTAGTTACTAATCTTTTTGTTTAGCTTAACTTTGGAATTGTACTAGTTATTTTTTTATTTATTGTAACTTTTTCTAGTTACTAGGTAATAAATATAGATTAAAACTTTTGCAGATACGGTACTTCCATGTAAGTACCGTATTTTTAGGTGTGTACATGTAACTTTTTATTACTGGTGAGCTTTTGTCCTGTTAGCCTGGGACATCTTCACAGCTTACAATTGTAGATCTGATCTGCCGTTGGTGGAATTGTCAGATTTATGGTAATGATCAACGATGCTTCTTCCCAATTGGTAATTTCAATGTGTGGTTTGGAACTTCGTTGCCAAGTTTCAAATTACGTTTCCAAATTTGAAATTGCGTTTCCAAATTTCAAATTGCGTTTCCAAATTTCAAATTGCGTTTCCAAATTTCAAATTGCGTTTCCCAATTCAGAAGTTGATTATGAAGTTCGATTTTGATGTTCGAATGCTCGATTGGAAGTTCACCTTTACGGAGAACCAACAAGAAGATAGAATGAGCTTTATTTTGATATATAGGAAATCTGGTTAAAAATAACGGAAACCATCGAAATGTTTCCCCCAAGGGACTATGTCGGCAACTACAGTTAATAAAGATTTAAGTGCGAATAACTCTTGAACCAGATCTGGGCCACTTCTAATTTTTCTTGGGCCAGCAAGAAGATAGAATGAGCTTCGTTTTGATATATAGGAAAGCCGGTAAAGAATAACAGCCATTGATTGACCCGGCGGGAAGCGTAATCTAATTATGGATATCAAAGCCCAGCATATTATTTTAATAAAAGCCATTATATTTAATAAAGTTCTAACATTTCGTTATGATAATAACAACGAAACGTTAATAGAACTTTATTAAATAATATGATTTTACTCTCGTGTCCGACTCAATGGGGCTGGGCTTTGATATTCATAATTAGATTAATAATATACATAACAAAATTACTGCATCCTGATTGGTCGAGATGAGTGCAATTTCAATGTAATACAGTGCAGAAAAGGTGTAATACATTGCAAATTTCAATGAATATTAACCATTCTGATTGGCTAATAAACAACCGGAAAGCCAATGAAATGCTTATGCGGATTTTGAAGGATGGTTTTTCCTCACGAGAAAATCCAATATGGCGACCAAAACATAGAGTTGTTGAAGAACATTTCGATGAAATACAGAGTGAATTTTGCTTTAATATTGTCATTAAAGTTCCTGCAAGAAGACTAGAAGAGGTTAGATGCTATGAGTAAAACGTTTTACGTATTTAGTGAACAAAGCGAAGCAGTTTTTAACCATTTATGCTTCGAGAAGTGGAGCAATGAGTGGTATGTAAACTTTGTAGCCGGAAGAACATTTGTCTAACATTTCATGTATATTATTAATAAGTAATAGCATGGTTTCGAGTGCAATTTTGGAAAAACACGCACTCGTGAGTTTTTCAAAGACCTCAAATAGCACTCGTCCTTCGGACTCGTGCAATTTTGATAGTCTTTGAAAAACTCACTCGTGCATGTTTTTTTCCCAAATTACACTCGAAGCCATGCTATTACCTATAGTAATCATTTTGCAATTCCAAATTACCAACTGCATAGCCACAGAAAAGTGCAAAGCTGAACTTCAACTCGAACATTTGAACTTCAAATCAAACTTCGTAATGAACTTCTAAATTTGGAAAAGTAATTTGAAACTTTTTGCATTGAAAGCAAAAAAAAGCGCATTGAAAACTGAGCTGAAATCGACATGTAAGTATTGCAGCACTAGAGAAGACTGAAGTCCTTGTAACCAAAAAAATAGGATGCCCGTTTTTTTGAATTCTAATCTTCTTCGTCGTCCTCTTCTTCGACATCATTTGAAGTATTTACCATTAATGTGTTACTAAAACGAGAGATGTGGTGTTAACTAGGGAAGACCAGGGAAGGTACTTTATTGAGGAAATACGATAAAGATCTACAAACCTGGATGCATTTTCGGTTAGAGCTGATAATGGTACACTGTTTATTTGGTCTTCATTTTTGTTTGTTTCAAGATTTGTTGGATTCATCTAGGAGTACAGTATGTATGTAGTTTATTAGGCAACAATAGTTTTGATAATGAAATACTGACGCTTCACGTGGAACCCTTCATCAGAGTAAAATGTGATGAAGGTGTCTGCTTGAAACGTCAGTATTTCGTTATTAAAACTATTCTCAGCAGTTTACCATCTTTTCACTTTGCTCTATCTAAAACACTGCCTACACAACACTCTAGTTTTTACTCTGATGAAGGACTCTGCTTGAAACATCAGTATTTCGTTATTAAAACTATTCTCAGCAGTTTACCATCTTTTCACTTTGCTCTATCTAAAACACTGCCTACACAACACTCTAGTTTTTACTCTGATGAAGGACTCTGCTTGAAACATCAGTATTTCGTTATTAAAACTATTCTCAGCAGTTTACCATCTTTTCACTTTGCTCTATCTAAAACACTGCCTACACAACACTCTAGTTTTTACTCTGATGAAGGGCTCTGCTTGAAACATCAGTATTTCGTTATTAAAACTATTCTCAGCAGTTTACCATCTTTTCACTTTGCTCTATTTAAAACACTGCCTACACAGCACTCTATGTTTTACTCTGATGAAGGGCTCTGCTTGAAACATCAGTATTTCGTTATTAAAACTATTCTCAGCAGTTTACCATCTTTTCACTTTGCTCTATCTAAAACACTGCCTACACAGCACTCTAGTTTTTACTCTGATGAAGGACTCTGCTTGAAACATCAGTATTTCCTTATTAAAACTATTC
This sequence comes from Paragorgia papillata, assembly GCA_035771165.1. Taxonomy (NCBI): domain Eukaryota; kingdom Metazoa; phylum Cnidaria; class Anthozoa; order Scleralcyonacea; family Coralliidae; genus Paragorgia; species Paragorgia papillata. The sequence continues at coordinate 193,116 of JAWNZC010000113.1, read as the reverse complement.
TCAGCAGTTTACCATCTTTTCACTTTGCTACATGTATATCTAAAACACTGCCTACACAACACTTTAGTTTTAACTCTGATGAAGGACTCTGCTTGAAACGTCGGTATTTCGTTATTAAAACTATTCTCAGCAGTTTACCATCTTTTCACTTTGCTCTATCTAAAACACTGCCTACACAACACTCTAGTTTTTACTCTGATGAAGGACTCTGCTTGAAACGTCAGTATTTTGTTATTAAAACTATTCTCAGCAGTTTACCATCTTTTCACTTTGCTATATCTAAAACACTGCCTACACAACACTTTAGTTTTTACTCTGATGAAGGACTCTGCTTGAAATGTCAGTATTTCGTTAATTAAAACTATTCTCAGCAGTTTACCATCTTTTCACTTTGCTCTATCTAAAACATTGCCTACACAACAGTCTAGTTTTTACTCTGATGAAGGACTCTGCTTGAAATGTCAGTATTTCATTAATTAAAACTATTCTCAGCAGTTTACCATCTTTTCACTTTGCTCTATCTAAAACATTGCCTACACAACAGTCTAGTTTTTACTCTGATGAAGGACTCTGCTTGAAACGTCAGTATTTCGTTATTCTTTTCACTTTGCTCTATGTGACTTTGTTTATTGTGGGTAACATATGACAGTATTTAGATGCTGACAACTCAATGGCCTTCACCCCTTGATGGAACTAGTTTGTAGAAGTAACTGGGGAAACTATGGTATTGATTTTGCAGAGGGAGGAAAACCAGAGAGCCTGGTGTAAAAGCCTCGAGGCACAAGAGAAAACCAACAATTCTCCTCCATGAAGCTGCTCATGCAGGTTAAAAGGAATGACCCAAAGAGACCCGTTCAATCTTTTTACGGCTTTTCTAAAATATGTCATCAAATATGTTTTTCCAAAAAGCTAGGTGTTAAACCAGATTTTTATTGTGGTTTAATAGTCTATCGAGAAGATTGCTAAAATCTTGAGACTCGCTGAAGCTTGACAACAAATTTGGACGACTAATTTTGATGACAAATTTGCAGTGGCATCAATCTCCTAGGGGGGTCTGGGGGCATGGAATGCCCCCTGGAAAATTTTTGATTTCTAGGGTCTCTGAAACACAGCTATTTCCTGCATTTTGAGGCAAGTATTCAAGAGTAATCTGAAAGCCATAAATTACATACCTAATTTTGTTGAGAGTCTAATTTTTGCAGTGAGAGTCCAAATAATGCTAAAAATGAGTGCAAATATACAGTGATATTTGGATAGTTAGTTATTTGCACTGTTTGTTTGGATTGTTAGCCAATCAAATTTATCACATGGGAGACTACTTCATGTACGCTTATTATTTTGTCTTCGCGCAAGTCACACTTCTCTGGCCTTTTTAAAGTTTCCTTTTTCCATAAAAATTTGTTGATCAGAGCAGTTGTATAATAAATCTCTTATTAGATGTTTTGGTGTGTAGTATCGCTGTTTATTTTTACTCGTTGTTTGTATTTTGACTCACCCTATGGGCTCGTCAAAATACAGTACAACTCGTAAAAATATACAGTGATATTACCCCAAAACATCTAATAAGATATATGTAATGGTTTGTGTGAATCATGCATTGCTCTGTTATACTTCACCTGTGTTGAGAAATATGAGACTGTTGAGGTAGTTTGATTATTTGATCCATTTGACAAAGATAGATATTGTGTTAATGCCAGCTCTTCAACCTAGTACAGTACAGCAACAGAATATAAATTATTTAATTAAATTATGGAGCTATTAATACTGATATTTAATATTACCCCTTAAAGCGCCTATGAAATGAAAATTAAGTTTGTCTTATTTGAAAGAACGCTTAAAATGACAATATAACATATTTTGTAGATTTTTGTTTCCTTGCTTTGTTTTTGAGATATTTCAGTTTGTTTGATATACAAATTTGACTTATAAGATAACTTTTTGTATCTACTGCGCATGTGTGAGTAGATACATTGCTATCGTCTGTGTAAGGTAATGTAATGTAAGGTAAGTTAACAAAAGAATGCCTTCGGAGCCAATCAAAACATAGAATAAAATAATAACCATACTTTATTATGATAGGTTTTAAATAGTACCATAGCTTTAATAGTCGAGCTATTATCACACTGCCTCTCACCACGAGGACCTAAGTGAAACCCAATTTGATTGAGTTAATATTTGAATGGGTGACCATGCACATATCTGCATGGGCTTGGGACTCATGCTTCTGTGCCGGATATGAGTAGAGTTGTTAGTGCTCAACCTCCTGTGCTTTGCTGGCTTTACTCTGAGTTCCTTTCTTAAGGTAAAAACACAGCATGGCTAGCATTGACAAAAATCTTGTTCAGCTCTGAATACAAGGTCACTACAAGTACATACAGTAATTACAACATTGTTTTTACCATAGTAGCTATAGGCATGCTTGAACGCAGTAGATACATGCATGTCTGGACATGCCTATTTTTAATACATCACAGTAACAGTGCGAGTGTTTCTCCTACAACAGAGTCTAAATTTTAAGTGTTTTTGTTTGACAATAACAAAGATATATAATGTTTTGCGATAAGTCATTATGCAAAGAGTGACGTAAAGATATCTTATAAGTTAAATTTACATATCAAACAAACTGAAATATCTCGAGAACGAAGCAAGGAAACCAAAAACTGCAAAAGATGTTACTCTATCATTTTATTAAGTGTTCTTTTAAATATTAAGACAAACGTAATTTTCGTTTCATAGGCACTTTAACTTACTTTCAGTCTTTGCAATTGGTCCATTAATTTTGCCTTGATATTCCTGAGTAAAACCTCTTCTTTTGCGAGTTCATCTTTTAAATGTGAAGCAGCTTGTTTGTCCGCCATTTTGAATTAAGTTGTACGTGTAGTCTTACATAAAGTATTACATAAAGTATTGGATAAAAGTAGGTCAAATCTACTATATTTCACTTATACCAAGTATTTCCTGGAAGTAGACTAAATACACAGGGGGCCCAACTCCGATGCCTGCAATGTGGTATGTTTCTGTTTTATTCATATATTATCGAAATTCTGAAATGATGTTTCATGAGACCGCGGTGCTTGCTGAAAGCTGAGACCGCGCCGCTCATGTAAATTGCACGCGCGGTAATTTGAAACTCGAAACAACCGCCACGTGAATACGCGTGATGATCACTGCAAGCTGAGACGACAGAACACTCGTGTGCCGGCATAACCGCGGTTGTCGAGTGTTCCGTCGTCTCAGCTTTCAGTGATCGTGACGCGAATTCACGTGGCAGCTGTTTCGAGTTTCAATAGCGCTCCATCGTGATGACGTCAGGATTCATGATGTTTGTCCGCCTTTACCCACAATTCTTGCAGTCCGAACAATAGATAATGGCTCATTTGCCATCATTTGAAAGTCAATTTTGCTTTGTTTGTCTGCTTTTTGTGCTATTAATAGCAGCTCGGCTGTACGCTATTTACATGAGCTTGGTCTCAGCTTTCAGCAAGCACCGCGGTCTCTCGTGAGACATCATTAAATAAAACATCAGAATTTCCATAATGTATGAATAAAACACAGAGAAACACAACTACAGGCGTCAGAGTTGGGCTCCCTGTGCTAAATACTGAGTGGAGAGAGGTAGGACTGGGTACGAGCTGTCAAAATTCAAAATATGGCGGCCATGTTTGAAAATCTGAGCCGAACAAGAAGCTTTATATTTTTACAAATTAACTCGACTTTTCACGTCGAAGAATGTTCGAACGTAAGAATGTTACAAGCTTTAGTCTAGTGACCAAAGTTTCATGCAAATTGTAATGGAGAAACTATATTTTTTGCTTTTATAGTGCATTGCTTTGTACTAAGAGAGTAGAGAGTACTGAGTAGAGACTTTGTGTCGAAGACTGGCTTGGTCGGCTTGCGGGGAAACGTAAGTATCTGGTTAGAATTCAAAGTTATATTACACACGCTTTCGCTAGACTGCTGTTTAGGCGTAAAAGTTAGATGGGATGACTCTTTGCCCTTTGGGACTGCGCTAAATCACGAATTAAACTTTACTGCGCATTCCCACAAGCTTCTCTAGTGATCATGCTTTGTAAACTTGGGGGCAGTAAACTTAGGTGGTAAGGTGGGGGTTCCACAAAATTTTGAGATTTTCTGCCCATCCCGGACCTGCAACACAATTTTGAGATTTTTTTACCACCCCAGCCCTGCAACAAAATTTTGAGATTTTTTGACCACCCTGGCCCTGCAACAAAATTTTGAGATTTTTTGACCACCCTGGATCCTGCAACAAAATTTTGAGATTTTTTGACCACCCTGGCCCTGCAACAAAATTTTGAGATTTTTTGACCACCCTGGCCCTGTGACAAAATTTTGAGATGTTTTGACCACCGTGGCCCTGCGACAAAATTTTGAGATGTTTTGACCACCCCGACCCGGCAACAAAATTTTGAGATTTTTTGACCATCCTGGCCCTGTGACAAAATTTTGAGATTTTTTGACCACCCTGGCCCTGTGACAAAATTTTGAGATTTTTTGACCACCCCGGCCCTGCAACAATATTTTGAGATTTTTTGACCACCCCGGCCCGGCGACAAAATTTTGAGATTTTTTGACGACCCCGGCCCTGCAATGAAATTTTGAGATTTTTTTACCACCCCTGCCCTGCGACAAAATTTTGAGATTTTTTGACCACCCCAGCCCTGTGAAAAAATTTTTGAGATTTTTTTACCACCCCAGCCCTGTGACAAAATTTTGCTTACCCTGCTTCTGTACACAACAACAACTGTCTGTCTGTCTTCTTTCTTTCCTTTCATTTCCTTTTTTCCCTTCCTTCCTTTCCCTTTACTTTCCTTCCCTTCTATTTCTTTTGTTTCTTCCTTCCTTGACCTTTCAATCTTTTTAGGATTGTGAGTTCTTAAAGCGAGCATTAACCTTACCATGGACTTTATCAACCAGTCAACAACCTCAACAACAAACTGTCGCAATCCCTGCTTGCTATATATCTGACCCAGTCTTGGACCATGATCTGGTAGGTATCATAAGCTAAGGGAGAACCCTCAGACAGACATCCTAGGCAGGGATGGATTAATCACTTGTTAACCCATTGCTGCCTGAGCTGGCCAAAAATGGTCCCCTTATTGTTTTACTCTGTCTAACACCAGATGATTTTACTCATCAAAGAGAGAACCCTCAGACATCCTAGGCAGCAATGAGATACGTTTAGTGTTTCTTTAGAAAAGAGTTAACCATGTTTTGTTCATTCTTGATAGATATGTCCTGGAGGTGGATTTGGTCCTGTGGCAGACAATGGTTGTGGTGTGTCGTACATGGTACCAAACGACAAGTATTTCTTCTTTCATGTATCAGTGCTTTCAATGAAGCGAGCGCGATCGCGCTCGCCCACACGCTCCCAAGTTCGTTCTGCCAGCGCGATTGATCGCGCTGGCAGATAAGTAATTTGTCATAAAATGCGCTCGCAGATTATCTTCCACTGCCTAGAAATGGAGTAAATAAATGCTCAGTTGTATATAATATGAAAATAATGGAATATCTCTTGTTTACTTTGTGCAGGAGTATACAGTCTAGCTTATAAAAACAAATCAATAAACCGGCGGCGTGGTTTTGAACAACTTTATGCACGCATATTTACGAATTATGGCATCACAGGGAGATAAATTGTTCTTGGTTTTATTAAATTAACGGGTTTAGATATTAAATATTTTTAGTTTGTTTCCAGTGGCAGGCTAACTGCACTCTCCAGTGATGTACTGTATTGTCTTGCTGCATATTGTTTAATTGATATTCGTATTATTAAAAGACAAGCCGAAATCGGCGAAAATGCAAAATAGCGTTCGTTTGCTCACGGGGACGTCCGCTGCATGTTCCGGCGTGGCAATATCGGGATAAACACTACAAAATCTCAAACTTTATGCTAGTTGTGCAGATGAAAACCACAAATGACACTTAAAACATTGGTTTGAAGTTCATTTTTATGATAATAGACTGTTAAAATTGACCCAGGAAATGTAACAGGAAGTCATCAACATAAACCGGCGCTGTTTTTCAAGAAAAACCAAATCGCGCTGCCCAGTTGTGAAATCTGCTCTGGCGAGCGCGATCCATCGCGCTGGCGTATTTTATTCATTGAAAGCTCTGTGTATCTTCCAAGAGATCCTCGATAAAAACTGATTCTGAAAGGTTCATAAACAACATCTACAGTACAGAGCCTGGATGACATGAAACAAATTTTTCTGATCGTAAAGGAGAACGAAAAAGAAGAAGAACTGAAAGATGTACGATTTAATTTTAGGCAGCCAAGATAAGTAGTTGTTGCGTTGAGTGAACTTTTTAGTTACATGTTGTGTGAACTTTAGTTATGTACTAGATGACTACTATTAACCATTATTAACAATTAACTTAATAATTAAAACTTCCTTAATAATTAACAATTATTCACTGAAGTGGAGGTGAATAGTGCTAGATATTTACTATTTACTGACACTGAGGTGAATAATTGTTTTAGCATATACCTCATAAATGAAATAACAAGTTTAACCTTCTTATATTTTTTTTGGATTTTTACACAAGACGTGGCTGCTAGCAACTTGGTGTACTTGATATTCTCCCACTTAATTTTGTTGACTTTTCTCGTTAGCCTACTACATCAGCCTTGTTCAAAATATTCTGCTTCGGTAAACAAAGTAAAACTGGCTGCCATTTTGCTTTGCCTGCAGGTGAATAGTGCAGGATATCCCAAGCTAGGGGAACCAATCAGATTGCATGAAAAGCACCTGTGAGGTATATCTATGTAATATTTAAAACACGTGATGCGAGTGTTTTGAATGGCTTCAAAAATGATTCGTTATTGGATGTTATGTTCATTAGTATTCTTTATATAAAATTGTATGTTCATTAGTATTCTTTATATAAAATTGTATGTTCATTAGTATTCTTTCTGACATCAAGAAGTTTTATCAGGTGTAAAACCACGGACATGGTACTGATTGCCTTTGTGTTTTCCTCATGAATTATTAATGAGTTTTTGAAATATATATTATTATATCAATATATGGACTGACAACTTTTATTCCTGCTTTCTTATGGAAATTTTTATTTATTTATTAAAATAAATAGGGTATTACAGACTATCTTTTCACAATACAGAGGAAAGTTTTTTTATTAAAAGGCAAAATGCAAAGTTTCTAATTAATCCAATAATTACATGTAAGTTGATATTTAAGTTCTGTTGAGCTGTTGTGTGAACTGTAGATACTGTTGTTTGCACCTACGGGTAAGTGGAAACATCACCCATCAAAACAGGTTCAAAAGTTGACCGTTTTCAAGAATATTGACACCATGTGATTGGCTAAGAGCACAAACATGTACATACTGAAGGGAAATATAATATGTTTCCAAGGAAAACTTTTACGTTTGACATTGAAATAGAACATGTTTTAGGTGCAAGCGACTGTAAACTGTTTTATCTGAAAATTGTAATTATTATGATAATCATTAGCAAATTGTTTGTCAAAAAAGGAAAACTTTTTATTCATAATTGTATTATTTATGTAATCAATTATTTGTTAGAAAATACAGTTTGCAAAATTGGGGTAAATGTCAGCATGGTCTACTCTAAGGGTAATTCAGTCTGAAAACTCACATGATAGCTTGTCAACCCCCCACTGAGCTTCTCAGATCTGAGAAGTAGATTCTGGGTGCTTTAATACTCATTGATTCATAATTGTTTGTTTGATCTCACAAGAATTCCTAGAGAACCAATTGTAACTGGACTAAGACAGGGCTTGTGATTTGGACAATAAAAATCTACTCCTCAGATCTGAGAAGCTCAGCACGGCCGGGTCAACAAGGTATTGCACAAGTTTTCACAGACTGGATTATAGGTGTATATTCAGGCTGTACACAGCTGGTTACACTAAGGGTCACCATAAATAAAGCATTTTTTGTGCAGGTCTAACAACAGTTGGTGAATATTTTGATTATTCCAGAAGAACACAGCATTCTGTTCCAGGATAACCAGGTACATGTAATTCTAATTGGTACTTCTCAATGAGACTCTTTGGGATAAAGCGTCCCCCAATATAGTGATAGCTTCCTTTGAAAAGTTTTGGACAAAGCTTGGGAGCTGTGAGGGATATAAGAAAGTCAGGTTGAAGGCCATCTGGAGCACACTTTTCAACATCCCAACCTGAAAAAAATGGTTTCAGTGTATTAGGTGTGTTGGAGGCACTGATCTGAACTGACCGACATCAAATAACTGTCCAACCAATATGTCCCTTCACTAACATTAAATAGAAAATGTCAGAATGCCCTCCAACATGTGTGCAATGCCACAGCAGTTGTTAGGTGGTCACTCCAACATGGCCACCATAAAGTCCTATTTTTCAGATCAGTGGTTGGAGGAGGGAGGGAGGGAGGGAATGAATGTATGAAGGAAGGAATGAAAGAAAGAAAGAAGAGGAAATAGGGAAAAGGGAGGAAGATGTGAAGGGAAGGGAAAGATAGGGATGAAGGCAAGTATCATTCTACCCAAGCTCCATCCTGTACTCCACTACTCAGGAGCATTGCAGTGAAGAATTTGGGTATATGAGGTTAGGGGAAGGGAGGATAGGATACGCAGGGGTGTGTGTGTATATTGCAATATTCTCCAACCCTTGCCTGAAGGAACATCAACTGAGCATAATGGAGTGTGTACATCTTTTAATGTTTTGATGACAGTGCCAAAAGGTTCACGTATACTGCCTTTAAAACTAAATCCAAAGATGGCATCAACAATGAACTTGTATTTTGTATTAATATCTGTAGCTGAGGGAAGATCTGGGAGAAATGGTATCTCCTTTAGTGTGCATTGAGTAACAAGGTTCTTGTAGAGTTGACTGTCTGTTCTCCTTGGGTAGAAAATCTCTGGTGTATATAGCCCTGGAAGAGTTGAAATATGCTTTGTTAGGGTGAGGATGGTATTACTTGTGGTGGTAGTGGTAGTGGTGGTGATGACAGTGGTGATGGTGGATGGAAGAAAGAGAAAATAAGCTTCAGAATTAAAGCTGTCAAATAAGTGTCAGAAAATGGTGGAAATAGTAGTGGTGGTGAAGACTGATCATGCTCATGGTGATGGTAGGAATAGTGATGGTGATTATGGTGATGGAGGTAGGAATAGTGATCATGGTGATGGAGGTAGAAATGGTGATGGTGGTGGTGATCATGCTGATGGAAATATTAGTGATGGTGATAACAGTGGTCATGCTGATGGAAATCGTGGTGATGACAGTGGTCATGGTGGTAGAAATAATGGTGGTGGTAGTTATGTTGATGGGAATGTATCGTAGTGGTGGTGATAATTATATAAATGGTGGTACAACATTTTCAGATGTCTAGCAGCAACTAAACCATCTCCACCATTATTTCCAGGTCCACAGCAAACCAAGACGTTATTTGATTACGACTCCACCATTGGGTAAGCCTTGCACAACGCCACAGCAACACTCAATCCAGCGAGCTCCATCAATTGATCAACGTTAAATGCATACTTATTAAACAATTCCTGATCAATATTTTGCGCTTCTTCTTGCGTTAAATACTTCATTGTTCTCCCAAGCCAACGAAAAGCAGCACGGCTTTGCAAAATAGGTAAAAGATTGATGGTTTTATAACGGAATAATCACCCAAACAACTATAAAGTTTAAAGCCCAAGGTAGAATGTAAGAGCATGAGGGGATATTGCAGGATAACTAGGGATAGATAAGGCTTAATTGAAACACCAAATCAGAGTCGTGGCTAGAATGGATAACTCAAAAGGTCGAACATTCGTTAAACATTGTTTTTCCCGAAAAGCCAAGCTGTAAACCAGACTTCTGACTAGTATTAGAGTTTTTTCTTAGTTAGACCAGCTAGAAATCTAGAAGAATACTAAAACTGGAGTTTAACAACACATTTGGAAAAACATTTTAGCGATACATTTGCATAATTGAAAGGCATACTTTTGAGGTATCCATTCTAGTGCATAGTTTCAAGTGTGCAATGGCGGAGAAGAGTATGTTTTGAAAACATTTCTATGGGAGAGTTAATTTGGAAAAGAGGGTCAACAAAATGGATTGGTATTGTCGCTCAGGTGAGATAATTACGTACTCAGGATAAACAACGGAAGCTGTTTTAATAATGACTTTCAATTTTAAAACCTGGATTTTAAATCCTGTTTTTTCTTGTTTTCTTTCCCTTTTTTCGAGAGCCCAGGGTTCGTTTAAAATTCTAAAAGAATAAAAGGTTTTTAAAAAAAAAAGAGGATTCAATTTGGAAAATTAGAAATGAAAATTAGAAGCGAAACTCGTGCTAGTGGGACATGTTCAGACTTCAAATTATCGTGTATCCCTCGCTTTTCTTGCAGTATTAAAATGCTTTGAATATGTCTATAACAATTTAAATTCAAGCTTTTTAGTGTTACTGTAAAATTCCTGCTGGTTTTATTTTCAAATACATATTTTTTCAAGCCAAAATAGCGATAGAATATCAAATCCCTTCAGGACATTAGAAGACCTTAATTTGGGCAATTAATTGAGTTAATTGTTTTTTATTTGTTTTTTAAGATTTCTGCCAATACAATTTATCTTTATCCAAAGAACAAGAAATAGGAAATACATGTTTTGAAAAAAATCTCATTTACACAAGTATGTAGCTAGTGAAATATATTTTTATTATTTTAAAAATAAAATATTAATATTCAAGCTGGAAAAGAAGATGGTGGGTGGACATTAACCATGATGCACTGCAACCTTAAATTAGCTTCAATAATAAGTTAATATAATAATAATATACACTTAATATCTGCTCCCGAGGGAAACAGTTAGTTTTGTTTTCCTGAGAGGCTAAAACATCGAGACTCGAGGGAAAACAAAACTAAATGTTTCCCGAGGGATCAGTTTCTGTTCCACTCTGATGCACTCTGTTCCACTCTGGTGCTTTCTGTTCCATTCGGGTGCTTTCCGTTCCATTCCGGTGCTCTTGGTGCTTTCTGTTCCACTCTTGTGCTCTCTGTTCCACTCTGATGCTTTCTGTTCGACTCTGGTGCCCTCTGTTCCACTCTGGTGCTATCTGTTCCACTCTGGTGCTATCTGTTCCACTCTGGTGCTTTCTGTTCCACGCTAATGCTTTATGTTCCACTCTGGTGCTTTCTGTTCCACTCTGGTGCTTTCTGTCCCACTTTGGTGCTTTCTGTCCCACTCTGGTGCTTTCTGTTCCACACTAATGCTTTATGTTCCACTCTGGTGCTTTCTGTTCCACTCTGGTGGTTTCTGTTCCACTTTGGTGCTTTCTGTTCCACTCTGGTGCTTTCTGTTCCACACTGGTGTTTTCTGTTCTTCTCTGGTGCTTTCTGTTCCACTATGGTGCTTTCCATTCCACTCTGGTTGTTTCCATTCCACTCTGGTGCTTTCTGTTCACTCTGGTTCTCTCTGTTTCACTCTGGTGCTTTCTGTTCCACTCTGGTGCTCTCCTTTCGACTGTGGTGCTTTTTATTCCACTCTGGTGCCCTCTGTTCCACTCTGGTGCTTTCCGTTCCACTCTGGTGCTTTCTTTTCCACTCTGGTGCTCTATGTTCCACTCTGGTGCTTTCTGTTCCACTCTGGTGCTCTCTGTTCCACTCTGGTGCTCTCTGTTCCACTATCGTGCTCTCTTTTCCACTCTGGTGCTCTCCTTTCGACGGTGGTGCTTTTTGTTCCACTCTGGTGCTCTCTGTTCCACTCTGGTGCTTTCCGTTCCACTCTGGTGCTTTCTGTTCCACTCTGGTGCTCTATGTTCCACTCTGGTGCTTTCTGTTCCACTCTGGTGCTTTCTGTTCCACTTTAGTGCTCTCTGTTCTCTTCTGGTGCTTTCTGTTCCACTCTGGTGCTTTCCATTCCACTCCGGTGTTTTCTGTTCCACTCTGGTGCTCTCTGTTCCACTGTGGTGGTCTCTGTCCCACTCTGGTGCTCTCTGTTCCACGCTGGTGCTTTATGTTCCACTCTGGTGCTTTCTGTTCACTCTGGTGCTTTCTGTTCCACTCTGGTGCTTTATGTTCCACTCTGGTGCTTTCTGTTCACTCTGGTGCTCTCTGTTCCATTCTGTTGCTCTCTGTTCCACTCTGGTGTTCTCTGTTCCACGCTGGTGCTTTATGTTCCACTCTAGTGCTTTATGTTCACTCTGGTGCTCTCTGTTCCATTCTGGTGCTCCCTGTTCCACTCTGGTGCTTTTCGTTCCACTTTGGTGCTTTTTCCCACTCTGGTGTTCTCTGTTCCACTCTGGTTCTCTCTGTTCCACTCTTGTGCTTTCTGTTCCACTCTAGTGCTTTCTGTTCCACTCTAGTGCTCCCTGTTTCATTCTGGTGCTTTCCGTTCCACTGTGGTGCTCTCTGTTCCACTCTGGTGGTCTCTGTTCCACTCTGGTGCTTTCTGTTTCCACCCTGGTGGTCTCAGTTCCACTCTGGTGCTCTCTGTTCCACTCTGGTGCTTTATGTTCCACTCTGGTGCTCTCTGTTCCATTCTGGTGCTCCCTGTTCCACTCTGGTGCTTTTCGTTCCACTTGGTGCTTTTTCCCACTCTGGTCCTCTCTGTTCCAATCTTGTGCTTTCTGTTCCACTCTTGTGCTTTATGTTCCACTCTGGTGCTTTCTGTTCACTCTGGTGCTCTCTGTTCCATTCTGTTGCTCTCTGTTCCACTCTGGTGCTTTCTGTTCCACTCTGGTGCTCTATGTTCCACTCTGGTGCTTTTCGTTCCACTTTGGTGCTTTTTCCCACTCTGGTGTTCTCTGTTCCACTCTGGTTCTCTCTGTTCCACTCTTGTGCTTTCTGTTCCACTCTAGTGCTTTCTGTTCCACTCTAGTGCTCCCTGTTTCATTCTGGTGCTTTCCGTTCCACTGTGGTGCTCTCTGTTCCACTCTGGTGCTCTCTGTTCCACTCTGGTGCTTTATGTTCCACTCTGGTGCTTTCTGTCCACTCTGGTGCTCTCTGTTCCATTCTGGTGCTCCCTGTTCCACTCTGGTGCTTTTCGTTCCACTTTGGTGCTTTTTCCCACTCTGGTTCTCTCTGTTCCAATCTTGTGCTTTCTGTTCCAATCTTGTGCTTTCTGTTCCACTCTTGTGCTCTCTGTTCCACTCTGGTGCTCCCTGTTTCATTCTGCTCCTTTCTGTTCCACTCTGGTGGTTTTTGTTCCAATCTGGTGCTTTCTGGTGCTCTCTGTTCCACTCCGGTGCTCTCTGTTCCGGTCTGGTGCTCTCTGTTCCACTTTGGTGCTCTCTGTTGCACTCTGTTGCTCTCTGTTCCACTCTGGTGCTCTCTCTTCCACTCTGGTGCTCTATGTTCTACTCTGGTACTCTCTGTTCCACTCTGGTGCTCTCTGTTCCACTCTGGTGCTCTCTGTTCCACTCTGGTTCTCTATGTTCCACTCTGGTGCTCCCTGTTCCACTCTGGTGCTCTCTGTTCCACTCTGGTGCTTTCTTTTCCACTCTCGTGCTCTCTGTTCCACTCTGGTGCTCTCTGTTCCACTCTGGTGGTTTCTGTTCCACTCTGGTGGTCTCTGTTCCAGTGTGGTGCTTTCTGTTACACTCTGGTGCTCTCTATTCCACTTTAGTGCTCTCTGTTCTCTTGTGGTGCTTTCTGTTCCACTCTGGTGCTTTCCATTCCACTCTGGTGCGTTCTGTTCCACTCTGGTGCTCTCCTTTCCATTCTGTTGCTCTCTGTTCTACTCTGGTGCTCTCTGTTCCACTCTGGTGCTTTTCTTTCCACTTTGGTGCTTTTTTCCCTCTCTGGTCTTCTCTGTTCCACTCTGGTGCTCTCTGTTCCACTCTGGTGCTTTCTGTTCCACTCTGCTGCTCTCTGTTCCAATCTGGTGCTTTCTGTTCCACTCTGGTGCTCTATGTTCCACTCTGGTGCTTTCTGTTCCACTCTGGTGCTTTTTGTTCCACTCTGGTGCTCTCTGTTCCACTCTGGTGCTTTCTGTTCCAATCTGGTGCTTTCTGTTCCACTCTGGTGCTTTCTGTTCCACTCTGGTGCTTTCTGTTCCACTCTGGTGCTTCCGTTCCGCTTTGGTGCTTTTTTTTTCACTCTGTTGCTCTATGTTCCACTCTGGTGCTCTCTGTTCCTCTCTGGTTCTCTCTGTTCCACTCTTGTTCTCCCTGCTCCACTCTGGTGCTTTCTGTTTCCACTCTGGTGCTCTCTGTTCCACTCTGGTGCTTTCTGTTCCACTGTGGTGCTCTCTGTTCCACTCTGGTGGTCTCTGTTCCACTCTGCTGCTCTCTGTTCCAATCTGGTGCTTTCTGTTCCACTCTGGTGCTCTATGTTCCACTCTGGTGCCTTCTGTTCCACTCTGCTGCTCTCTGTTCCAATCTGGTGCTTTCTGTTCCACTCTGGTGCTCTATGTTCCACTCTGGTGCTTTCTGTTCCACTCTGGTGCTCTCCTTTCCACTCTGGTGCTTTTTGTTCCACTCTGGTGCTCTCTGTTCCACTCTGGTGCTTTCTGTTCCAATCTGGTGCTTTCTGTTCCACTCTGGTGCTTTCTGTTACACTCTGGTGCTTTCTGTTCCACTCTGGTGCTTCCGTTCCGCTTTGGTGCTTTTTTTTTCACTCTGTTGCTCTATGTTCCACTCTGGTGCTCTCTGTTCCTCTCTGGTTCTCTCTTTTCCACTCTTGTTCTCTCTGCTCCACTCTGGTGCTTTCTGTTTCCACTCTGGTGCTCTCTGTTCCACTCTGGTGCTTTCTGTTCCACTCTGCTGCTCTCTGTTCCAATCTGGTGCTTTCTGTTCCACTCTGGTGCTCTCTGTTCCACTCTGGTTCTCTATGTTCCACTCTGGTGCTCTCTGTTCCACTCTGGTGCTCTCTGTTCCACTCTGGTGCTTTCTTTTCCACTCTCGTGCTCTCTGTTCCACTCTGGTGCTCTCTGTTCCACTCTGGTGGTTTCTGTTCCACTCTGGTGGTCTCTGTTCCAGTGTGGTGCTTTCTGTTACACTCTGGTGCTCTCTATTCCACTTTAGTGCTCTCTGTTCTCTTGTGGTGCTTTCTGTTCCACTCTGGTGCTTTCCATTCCACTCTGGTGCGTTCTGTTCCACTCTGGTGCTCTCTTTTCCATTCTGTTGCTCTCTGTTCTACTCTGGTGCTCTCTGTTCCACTCTGGTGCTTTTCTTTCCACTTTGGTGCTTTTTTCCCTCTCTGGTCTTCTCTGTTCCACTCTGGTGCTCTCTGTTCCACTCTGGTGCTTTCTGTTCCACTCTGCTGCTCTCTGTTCCAATCTGGTGCTTTCTGTTCCACTCTGGTGCTCTATGTTCCACTCTGGTGCTTTCTGTTCCACTCTGGTGCTTTTTGTTCCACTCTGGTGCTCTCTGTTCCACTCTGGTGCTTTCTGTTCCAATCTGGTGCTTTCTGTTCCACTCTGGTGCTTTCTGTTCCACTCTGGTGCTTTCTGTTCCACTCTGGTGCTTCCGTTCCGCTTTGGTGCTTTTTTTTTCACTCTGTTGCTCTATGTTCCACTCTGGTGCTCTCTGTTCCTCTCTGGTTCTCTCTGTTCCACTCTTGTTCTCCCTGCTCCACTCTGGTGCTTTCTGTTTCCACTCTGGTGCTCTCTGTTCCACTCTGGTGCTTTCTGTTCCACTGTGGTGCTCTCTGTTCCACTCTGGTGGTCTCTGTTCCACTCTGCTGCTCTCTGTTCCAATCTGGTGCTTTCTGTTCCACTCTGGTGCTCTATGTTCCACTCTGGTGCCTTCTGTTCCACTCTGCTGCTCTCTGTTCCAATCTGGTGCTTTCTGTTCCACTCTGGTGCTCTATGTTCCACTCTGGTGCTTTCTGTTCCACTCTGGTGCTCTCCTTTCCACTCTGGTGCTTTTTTGTTCCACTCTGGTGCTCTCTGTTCCACTCTGGTGCTTTCTGTTCCAATCTGGTGCTTTCTGTTCCACTCTGGTGCTTTTCTGTTACACTCTGGTGCTTTCTGTTCCACTCTGGTGCTTCCGTTCCGCTTTGGTGCTTTTTTTTTCACTCTGTTGCTCTATGTTCCACTCTGGTGCTCTCTGTTCCTCTCTGGTTCTCTCTTTTCCACTCTTGTTCTCTCTGCTCCACTCTGGTGCTTTCTGTTTCCACTCTGGTGCTCTCTGTTCCACTCTGGTGCTTTCTGTTCCACTCTGCTGCTCTCTGTTCCAATCTGGTGCTTTCTGTTCCACTCTGGTGCTCTATGTTCCACTCTGGTGCTTTCTGTTCCACTCTGGTGCTCTCCGTTCCACTCTGGTGCTTTTTGTTCCACTCTGGTGCTCTCTGTTCCACTCTGGTGCTTTCTGTTCCAATCTGGTGCTTTCTGTTCCACTCTGGTGCTTTCTGTTCCACTCTGGTGCTTTCTGTTCCACTCTGGTGCTTCCGTTCCGCTTTGGTGCTTTTTTTTTCACTCTGTTGCTCTATGTTCCACTCTGGTGCTCTCTGTTCCTCTCTGGTTCTCTCTTTTCCACTCTTGTTCTCTCTGCTCCACTCTGGTGCTTTCTGTTTCCACTCTGGTGCTCTCTGTTCCACTCTGGTGCTTTCTGTTCCACTCTGCTGCTCTCTGTTCCAATCTGGTGCTTTCTGTTCCACTCTGGTGCTCTATGTTCCACTCTGGTGCTTTCTGTTCCACTCTGGTGCTCTCCGTTCCACTCTGGTGCTTTTTGTTCCACTCTGGTGCTCTCTGTTCCACTCTGGTGCTTTCTGTTCCAATCTGGTGCTTTCTGTTCCACTCTGGTGCTTTCTGTTCCACTCTGGTGCTTTCTGTTCCACTCTGGTGCTTCCGTTCCGCTTTGGTGCTTTTTTTTCACTCTGTTGCTCTATGTTTCACTCTGGTGCTCTCTGTTCCTCTCTGGTTCTCTCTGTTCCACTCTTGTTCTCTCTGCTCCACTCTGGTGCTTTCTGTTTCCACTCTGGTGCTCTCTGTTCCACTCTGGTGCTTTCTGTTCCACTGTGGTGCTCTCTGTTCCACTCTGGTGGTCTCTGTTCCACTCTGGTTCTCTCTGCTGCAGTCTGGTGCTTTCTGCTGCACTCTGGTGCTTTATGTTCCACTCTAGTGCTCTCTGTTCCACTCTGGTGCTTTCTATTCCACTGTGCTGCTTTCTGTTCCACTCTGGTGCTCTATGTTCTACTCTGGTGCTCTCTGTTCCACTCTGGTGCTTTTCTTTCCACTTTGGTGCTTTTTTCCCTCTCTGGTCTTCTCTGTTCCACTCTGGTGCTCTCTGTTCCAATCTGGTGCTTTCTGTTCCACTCTGGTGCTCTATGTTCCACTCTGGTGCTTTCTGTTCCACTCTGGTGCTTTTTGTTCCACTCTGGTGCTCTCTGTTCCACTCTGGTGCTTTCTGTTCCAATCTGGTGCTTTCTGTTCCACTCTGGTGCTTTCTGTTCCACTCTGGTGCTTTCTGTTCCACTCTGGTGCTTCCGTTCTGCTTTGGTGCTTTTTTTTCACTCTGTTGCTCTATGTTCCACTCTGGTGCTCTCTGTTCCTCTCTGGTTCTCTCTGTTCCACTCTTGTTCTCCCTGCTCCACTCTGGTGCTTTCTGTTTCCACTCTGGTGCTCTCTGTTCCACTCTGGTGCTTTCTGTTCCACTGTGGTGCTCTCTGTTCCACTCTGGTGGTCTCTGTTCCACTCTGCTGCTCTCTGTTCCAATCTGGTGCTTTCTGTTCCACTCTGGTGCTCTATGTTCCACTCTGGTGCCTTCTGTTCCACTCTGCTGCTCTCTGTTCCAATCTGGTGCTTTCTGTTCCACTCTGGTGCTCTATGTTCCACTCTGGTGCTTTCTGTTCCACTCTGGTGCTCTCCTTTCCACTCTGGTGCTTTTTGTTCCACTCTGGTGCTCTCTGTTCCACTCTGGTGCTTTCTGTTCCAATCTGGTGCTTTCTGTTCCACTCTGGTGCTTTCTGTTACACTCTGGTGCTTTCTGTTCCACTCTGGTGCTTCCGTTCCGCTTTGGTGCTTTTTTTTTCACTCTGTTGCTCTATGTTCCACTCTGGTGCTCTCTGTTCCTCTCTGGTTCTCTCTTTTCCACTCTTGTTCTCTCTGCTCCACTCTGGTGCTTTCTGTTTCCACTCTGGTGCTCTCTGTTCCACTCTGGTGCTTTCTGTTCCACTCTGCTGCTCTCTGTTCCAATCTGGTGCTTTCTGTTCCACTCTGGTGCTCTATGTTCCACTCCGGTGCTTTCTGTTCCACTCTGGTGCTCTCCGTTCCACTCTGGTGCTTTTTGTTCCACTCTGGTGCTCTCTGTTCCACTCTGGTGCTTTCTGTTCCAATCTGGTGCTTTCTGTTCCACTCTGGTGCTTTCTGTTCCACTCTGGTGCTTTCTGTTCCACTCTGGTGCTTCCGTTCCGCTTTGGTGCTTTTTTTTCACTCTGTTGCTCTATGTTTCACTCTGGTGCTCTCTGTTCCTCTCTGGTTCTCTCTGTTCCACTCTTGTTCTCTCTGCTCCACTCTGGTGCTTTCTGTTTCCACTCTGGTGCTCTCTGTTCCACTCTGGTGCTTTCTGTTCCACTGTGGTGCTCTCTGTTCCACTCTGGTGGTCTCTGTTCCACTCTGGTTCTCTCTGCTGCAGTCTGGTGCTTTCTGCTGCACTCTGGTGCTTTATGTTCCACTCTAGTGCTCTCTGTTCCACTCTGGTGCTTTCTATTCCACTGTGCTGCTTTCTGTTCCACTGTGTGCTTTCTGTTCCACTCTGGTGCTCTATGTTCCACTCTGGTGCTTTCTGTTCCACTGTGGTGCTTTCCGTTCCACTCTGGTGGTTTCCGTTCCACTCTGGTGCTTTCTATTCCACTCTGATGCTTTATGTTCCACTCTGGTGCTCTCTGTACAACTCTGGTGCTCTCTCTTCCACTCTGGTGCTATCTGTTCCTCTCTGGTGCTCTATGTTCCACTCTGGTGCTTTCTATTCCACTATGGTGCTTTCCGTTCCACTCTGGTGCTTTCTGTTCCACTCTGGTGCTCTCTGTTCCACTCTGGTGCTTTCTGTTCCACTCTGGTGCTTTCTATTCCACTCTGGTGCTTTCTGGTCCACTCTTGTGCTCTCTGGTCCACTATGGTGCTTTCCGTTCCACTCTAGTGGTTTCTGTTCCACTCTGGTTCTTACTGTTCCACTATGGTGCTTTCTGTTCCACTCTGGTGCACTCCTTTCAAATGTGGTGCTTTTTGTTCCACTCTAGGTGCTCTCTATTCCACTCTGTGGCCTTTTGTTCCACTCTAGGTGCTCTCTATTCCACTCTGTGGCTTTTTGTCCCACTCTGGTGCTCTCGGTTCCACTCTGGTGCTTTCCGTTCCATTCGGGTGCTTTCAGTTTCACTCCGGCGTTCTCTGTTCCACTCTGGTTCTTTCTGTTCCAATATGATGCTTTCCGTGCCTTTCTGGTGGTTTCCGTTCCACTCTGGTGCTTTCTGTTCCACTCTCGTGCTCTCTGTTCCACTCTGGTGCTCTCTGTTCCACTCTGATGATTTCTGTTCCACATTGGTGCTCTCTGTTCTACTCTGGTGCTTTCCGTTCCGCGTTGGTGCTTTTTTTCACTCTGGTGCTCTATGTTCCACTTTGGTGCTTTCCATTCCACTCCGGTGCTTTCTGTTCCACTGTGGTGCTCTCTGTTCCACTCTGGTTCTCTCCGCTCCACTCTGGTACTTTCTGTTTCCACCCTGGTGCTCTCGGTTCCACTCTGGTGCTTTCTGCTCCACTCTGGTGCTCTATGTTCCACTCTGGTGATTTCTGTTCCACTCTGGTGCATTCTGTTCCACTCTGCTGCTCTCTGTTCCACTATGGTGCTTTCCGTTCCGCTTTGGTGCTTTTTTATCACTCTGGTGCTCTATGTTCCGCTCTGGTACTTTCTGTTCCACTATGGTGCTTTCCGTTCCACTCTGGTGGTTTCCGTTCCACTTTGGTGCTTTCTGTTCCACTCTGGTGGTCTCTGCTCCACTCTGGTGCTTTCCATTCCACTCCGGTGCTCTCTTTTGCACTCTGGCGCTTTCTGTTCCACTCTGTTGGTCTCTGTTCCACTCTGGTGCTCTCTGTTCCACTCCGGTGCTTTCTGTTTGCACTCTGGTGTTCTCTGTTCCACTCTGGTGCATTCTGTTCCACTCTGCTGCTCTCTGTTCCACTATGGTGCTTTCCGTTCCGCTTTGGTACTTTTTTTTCACTCTGGTGCTCTATGTTCCGCCCTGGTACTTTCTGTTCCACTATGGTGCTTTCCGTTCCACTCTGGTGGTTTCCGTTCCACTTTGGTGCTTTCTGTTCCACTCTGGTGGTCTCTGCTCCACTCTGGTGCTTTGCATTCCACTCCGGTGCTCTCTGTTGCACTCTGGCGCTTTCTGTTCCACTCTGTTGGTCTCTGTTCCACTCTGGTGCTCTCTGTTCCACTCTGGTGCTTTCTGTTTGCACTCTGGTGTTCTCTGTTCCACTCAGGTGCTTTCTGTTCCACTCTGGTGCTCTCTGTTTCACTCTGGTGCTTTCTGCTCCACTCTGGTGCTCTATGTTCCACTCTGGTGGTTTCTGTTCCACTATGGTGCTTTCCATTCCACTCTGGTGCTTTCTGTTCCACTCTGGTGCTCTATGTTCCACTCTGGTGCTTTCTGTTCCACTCTGGTGCTTTCCGTTCCACTCTGGTGCTTTCTATTCCACTCTGATGCTTTATGTTCCACTCTGGTGCCCTCTGTTCCACTCTGGTGGTTTCTGTTCCACTCTGGGGCTTTCTGTTCCACTCTGGTGCTTTCTGTTCCACTCTAGTGCTCTCTGTTCCACTCTTGTGCTTTCTGTTCCACTCTGGTGCTTTCTGTTCCACTCTGGTGCTTTCTGTTCCACTCTGGTGCTTTCTGTTCCACTCTGGTGCTTTCTGTTCCACTATGGTGCTTTCCGTTCCACTATTGTGCTTTCCGTTCCACTATGGTGCTTTCCGTTCGACTCTGGTGCTTTCCGTTCCACTCTGGTGCTTTCTATTCCACTCTGATGCTTTATGTTCCACTCTGGTGCCCTCTGTTCCACTCTGGTGGTTTCTGTTCCACTGTGGTGCTTTCTGTTCCACTCTAGTGCTCTCTGTTCCACTCTGGTGCTTTCTGTTCCACTCTGGTGCTTTCTGTTCCACTCTGGTGCTTTCTGTTCCACTCTGGTGCTCTATGTTCCACTCTGGTGCTTTCTATTCCACTCTGATGCTTTATGTTCCACTCTGGTGCCCTCTGTTCCACTCTGGTGGTTTCTGTTCCACTCTTGTGCTTTCTGTTCCACTCTGGTGCTTTCTGTTCCACTCTAGTGCTCTCTGTTCCACTCTGGTGCTTTCCGTTCCACTCTGGTGCTTTCTGTTCCACTCTGGTGCTCTCTGTTCCACTCTGGTGCTCTATGTTCCACTCTGGTGCTTTTAGTTCCACTCTGGTGCTTTCTGTTCCACTCTGGTGCTTTCTGTTCCACTCTGGTTCTCTATGTTCCACTCTGGTGCTTTCTATTCCACTCTGGTGCTTTCCGTTCCACTCTGGTGCTCTATGTTCCACTCTGGTGCTTTCTGTTCCACGCTGGTGCTTTCTGTTCCACTCTGGTGCTTTCCGTTCCACTCTGGTGGTTTCCGTTCCACTCTGGTGCTTTCTATTCCACTCTGATGCTTTATGTTCCACTCTGGTGCCCTATGTTCCTCTCTGGTGGTTTCTGTTCCACTGTGGTGCTCTCTGTTCCACTCTGGTTCTCTCCGCTCCACTCTGGTACTTTCTGTTTCCACTCTGGTGCTCTCGGTTCCACTCTGGTGCTTTCTGCTCCACTCTGGTGCTCTATGTTCCACTCTGGTGCTTTCCGTTCCACTCTGGTGGTTTCCGTTCCACTCTGGTGCTTTCTATTCCACTCTGATGCTTTATGTTCCACTCTGGTGCCCTCTGTTCCTCTCTGGTGGTTTCTGTTCCACTCTGGTGCTTTCTGTTCCACATTGGTGCTTTCTGTTCCACTTTGGTGCTTTCTGTTCCACTCTGCTGCTCTCTGTTCTACTCTGGTGCTTTCCGTTCCGCGTTGGTGCTTTTTTTTCACTCTGGTGCTCTATGTTCCACTTTGGTGCTTTCCATTCCACTCCGGTGCTTTCTGTTCCACTGTGGTGCTCTCTGTTCCACTCTGGTTCTCTCCGCTCCACTCTGGTACTTTCTGTTTCCACTCTGGTGCTCTCGGTTCCACTCTGGTGCTTTCTGCTCCACTCTGGTGCTCTATGTTCCACTCTGGTGATTTCTGTTCCACTCTGGTGCATTCTGTTCCACTCTGCTGCTCCTTGTTCCACTCTGGTGCTTTCCGTTCCGCTTTGGTGCTTTTTTTTCACTCTGGTGCTCTATGTTCCGCTCTGGTACTTTCTGTTGCACTATGGTGCTTTCCGTTCCACTCTGGTGGTTTCCGTTCCACTTTGGTGCTCTCTGTTCCACTCTGGTGGTCTCTGCTCCACTCTGGTGCTTTCCATTCCACTCCGGTGCTCTCTGTTGCACTCTGGCGCTTTCTGTTCCACTCTGTTGGTCTCTGTTCCACTCTGGTGCTCTCTGTTCCACTCTGGTGCTTTCCGTTTGCACTCTGGTGCTTTCTGCTCCACTCTGGTGCTCTATGTTCCACTCTGGTGGTTTCTGTTCCACTATGGTGCTTTCCGTTCCACTCTGGTGCTTTCTGTTCCACTCTGGTACTTTCTGTTCCACTCTGGTGCTCTATGTTCCACTCTGGTGCTTTCTGTTCCACTCTGGTGCTTTCCGTTCCACTCTGGTGCTTTCTATTCCACTCTGATGCTTTATGTTCCACTCTGGTGCCCTCTGTTCCACTCTGGTGGTTTCTGTTCCACTCTGGGGCTTTCTGTTCCACTCTGGTGCTTTCTGTTCCACTCTAGTGCTCTCTGTTCCACTCTGGTGCTTTCTGTTCCACTCGGGTGCTTTCTGTTCCACTCTGGTGCTTTCTGTTCCACTCTGGTGCTTTCTGTTCCACTCTGGTGCTCTATGTTCCACTCTGGTGCTTTCTGTTCCACTATGGTGCTTTCCGTTCCACTATGGTGCTTTCCGTTCCACTCTGGTGCTCTATGTTCCACTCTGCTGCTTTCAGTTCCACTCTGGTGCTTTCTGTTCCACTCTGGTGCTTCTGTTCCACTCTGGTTCTCTATGTTCCACTCTGGTGCTTTCTATTCCACTCTGGTGCTTTCCATTCCACTCTGGTGCTCTATGTTCCACTCTGGTGCTTTCTGTTCCACTCTGGTGCTTTCTGTTCCACTCTGGTGCTTTCCGTTCCACTCTGGTGCTTTCCGTTCCACTCTGGTGGTTTCCGTTCCACTCTGGTGCTTTCTATTCCACTCTGATGCTTTATGTTCCACTCTGGTGCCCTCTGTTCCTCTCTGGTGGTTTCTGTTCCACTCTGGTGCTTTCTGTTCCACATTGGTGCTTTCTGTTCCACTTTGGTGCTTTCTGTTCCACTCTGCTGCTCTCTGTTCTACTCTGGTGCTTTCCGTGCCGCGTTGGTGCTTTTTTTTCACTCTGGTGCTCTATGTTCCACTTTGGTGCTTTCCATTCCACTCCGGTGCTTTCTGTTCCACTGTGGTGCTCTCTGTTCCACTCTGGTTCTCTCCGCTCCACTCTGGTACTTTCTGTTTCCACTCTGGTGCTCTCGGTTCCACTCTGGTGCTTTCTGCTCCACTCTGGTGCTCTATGTTCCACTCTGGTGATTTCTGTTCCACTCTGGTGCATTCTGTTCCACTCTGCTGCTCTCTGTTCCACTCTGGTGCTTTCCGTTCCGCGTCGGTGCTTTTTTTTCACTCTGGTGCTCTATGTTCCACTTTGGTGCTTTCCATTCCACTCCGGTGCTTTCTGTTCCACTGTGGTGCTCTCTGTTCCACTCTGGTGGTCTCTGCTCCACTCTGGTGCTTTCCATTCCACTCCGGTGCTCTCTGTTGCACTCTGGCGCTTTCTGTTCCACTCTGTTGGTCTCTGTTCCACTCTGGTGCTCTCTGTTCCACTCTGGTGCTTTCCGTTTGCACTCTGGTGCTTTCTGCTCCACTCTGGTGCTCTATGTTCCACTCTGGTGGTTTCTGTTCCACTATGGTGCTTTCCGTTCCACTCTGGTGCTTTCTGTTCCACTCTGGTACTTTCTGTTCCACTCTGGTGCTCTATGTTCCACTCTGGTGCTTTCTGTTCCACTCTGGTGCTTTCCGTTCCACTCTGGTGCTTTCTATTCCACTCTGATGCTTTATGTTCCACTCTGGTGCCCTCTGTTCCACTCTGGTGGTTTCTGTTCCACTCTGGGGCTTTCTGTTCCACTCTGGTGCTTTCTGTTCCACTCTAGTGCTCTCTGTTCCACTCTGGTGCTTTCTGTTCCACTCGGGTGCTTTCTGTTCCACTCTGGTGCTTTCTGTTCCACTCTGGTGCTTTCTGTTCCACTCTGGTGCTCTATGTTCCACTCTGGTGCTTTCTGTTCCACTATGGTGCTTTCCGTTCCACTATGGTGCTTTCCGTTCCACTCTGGTGCTCTATGTTCCACTCTGCTGCTTTCAGTTCCACTCTGGTGCTTTCTGTTCCACTCTGGTGCTTCTGTTCCACTCTGGTTCTCTATGTTCCACTCTGGTGCTTTCTATTCCACTCTGGTGCTTTCCATTCCACTCTGGTGCTCTATGTTCCACTCTGGTGCTTTCTGTTCCACTCTGGTGCTTTCTGTTCCACTCTGGTGCTTTCCGTTCCACTCTGGTGCTTTCCGTTCCACTCTGGTGGTTTCCGTTCCACTCTGGTGCTTTCTATTCCACTCTGATGCTTTATGTTCCACTCTGGTGCCCTCTGTTCCTCTCTGGTGGTTTCTGTTCCACTCTGGTGCTTTCTGTTCCACATTGGTGCTTTCTGTTCCACTTTGGTGCTTTCTGTTCCACTCTGCTGCTCTCTGTTCTACTCTGGTGCTTTCCGTTCCGCGTTGGTGCTTTTTTTTCACTCTGGTGCTCTATGTTCCACTTTGGTGCTTTCCATTCCACTCCGGTGCTTTCTGTTCCACTGTGGTGCTCTCTGTTCCACTCTGGTTCTCTCCGCTCCACTCTGGTACTTTCTGTTTCCACTCTGGTGCTCTCGGTTCCACTCTGGTGCTTTGTGCTCCACTCTGGTGCTCTATGTTCCACTCTGGTGATTTCTGTTCCACTCTGGTGCATTCTGTTCCACTCTGCTGCTCTCTGTTCCACTCTGGTGCTTTCCGTTCCGCGTCGGTGCTTTTTTTTCACTCTGGTGCTCTATGTTCCATTTTGGTGCTTTCCATTCCACTCCGGTGCTTTCTGTTCCACTGTGGTGCTCTCTGTTCCACTCTGGTTCTCTCCGCTCCACTCTGGTACTTTCTGTTTCCACTCTGGTGCTCTCGGTTCCACTCTGGTGCTTTCTGCTCCACTCTGGTGCTCTATGTTCCACTCTGGTGCTTTCCATTCCACTCCGGTGCTTTCTGTTCCACTGTGGTGCTCTCTGTTCTACTCTGGTTCTCTCCGCTCCACTCTGGTACTTTCTGTTTCCACTCTGGTGCTCTCGGTTCCCCTCCGGTGCTTTCTGTTCCAATGTGGTGCTCTCTGTTCCACTCTGGTTCTCTCCGCTCCACTCTGGTGCTTTCTGTTTCCACTCTGGTGTTCTCTGTTCCACTCTGGTGGTTTCTGTTCCACTATGGTGCTTTCCGTTCCACTCTGGTTGTTTCCGTTCCACTCTGGTGCTTTCTATTCCACTCTGGTGCTTTCTGTTCCACTCTGGTGCTTTCTGTTCCACTCTGGTGCTCTCGGTTCCACTCTGGTGCTTTCCGTTCCGCTTTGTTGCTTTTTTTCACTCTGGTGCTCTATGTTCCATTCTGGTGCTCTCTGTTCCACTCTGGTTCTCTCTGCTCCACTCTGGTGCTTTCTGTTTCCACTCTGGTGCTCTCTGTTCCACTGCGGTGTTCTCTGTTCCACGCTGGTCCTTTCTGTTCCACTGTGGTGCTCTCTGTTCCACTCTGGTTGTCTCTGTTCCACTCTGGTTCTCTCTGCTCCACTCTGGTGCTTTCTGTTTCCACTCTGGTGCTCTCTGTTGCACTCTGGTGCTTTCTATTCCACTCTGGTGTTATATGTTCCACTCTGGTGCTTTCTGTTGCACTATGTTGCTTTCTGTTCCACTCTGGTGGTTTCCATTCCACTCTGGTGCTTTCTGTTCCACTTTCGTTCACTCTGTTCCACTCTGGTGCTTTCTATTCCACTCGAATGCTTTCTGTTCCACTCTGGTGCTCTCTGTTCCACTCTGGTGCTTTCTGTTCCACTCTGCTGCTGTCTGTTCCACTCTGGTGCTTTCCGTTCCGCTTTGGTCCTTTTTTCCACTCTGGTGCTCTATGTTCCACTCTGGTACTTTCCATTACACTCTGGTGGTCTCTGTTCCACTCTGGTGCTCTCTGTTCCACTCTGGTGCTTTCCGTTCCACTTCAGTGCTCTCTGTTCTCTTCTGGTGCTTTGTGTTCCACTCTGGTGCTTTCCATTCCACTCCGATGCTTTCTGTTCCACTCTGGTGCTCTCTGTTCCACTGTGGTGGTCTCTGTCCCACTCTGGTGCTCTCTGTTCCACTCTGGTGCTTTATGCTCCACTCTGGTGCTTTCTGTTCACTCTGGTGCTCTCTGTTCCATTCTGTCGCTCTCTGTTCTACTCTGGTGCTGTCTGTTCTACTCTGGTGCTTTTCGTTCCACTTTGGTGCTTTTTTCCCACTCTGGTCTTCTCTGTTCCACTCTGGGTCTCTCTGTTCAACTCTTGTGCTTTCTGTTCCACTCTTGTGCTTTCTGTTCCACTCTAGTGCTCCCTGTTTCATTCTGGTGCTTTCTGTTCCACTCTGTTGCTCTATGTTCCACTCTGGTGCTTTCTGTTCCAATATGGTGCTTTCCGTTCCACTCTGGTGCTTTCTATTCCACTCTGATGCTTTATGTTCCACTCTGGTGCCCTCTGTTCCTCTCTGGTGGTTTCTGTTCCACTCTGGTGCTTTCTGTTCCACATTGGTGCTTTCTGTTCCACTTTGGTGCTTTCTGTTCCACTCTGCTCCTCTCTGTTCTACTCTGGTGCTTTCCGTTCCGCGTTGGTGCTTTTTTTTCACTCTGGTGCTCTATGTTCCACTTAGGTGCTTTCCATTCCACTCCGGTGCTTTCTGTTCCACTGTGGTGCTCTCTGTTCCACTCTGGTTCTCTCCGCTCCACTCTGGTACTTTCTGTTTCCACTCTGGTGCTCTCTGGTGCTTTCTGCTTCACTCTGGTGCTCTATGTTCCACTCTGGTGATTTCTGTTCCACTCTGGTGCATTCTGTTCCACTTTCCTTCACTCTGTTCCACTCTGGTGCTTTCTATTCCACTCGAATGCTTTCTGTTCCACTCTGGTGCTTTCTGTTCCACTCTGCTGCTCTCTGTTCCACTCTGGTGCTTTCCGTTCCGCTTTGGTGCTTTTTTCCACTCTGGTGCTCTATGTTCCAGTGTGGTACGTTCCATTACACTCTGGTGGTCTCTGTTCCACTCTGGTGCTCTCTGTTCCACTCTGGTGCTTTCCGTTCCACTTCAGTGCTCTCTGTTCTCTTCTGGTGCTTTCTGTTCCACTCTGGTGCTTTCCATTCCACTCCGGTGCTTTCTGTTCCACTCTGGTGCTCTCTGTTCCACTGTGGTGGTGTCTGTCCCACTCTGGTGCTCTCTGTTCCACTCTGGTGCTTTATGTTCCACTCTGGTGCTTTCTGTTCACTCTGGTGCTCTCTGTTCCATTCTGTCGCTCTCTGTTCTACTCTGGTGCTGTCTGTTCTACTCTGGTGCTTTTCGTTCCACTTTGGTGCTTTTTTCCCACTCTGGTCTTCTCTGTTCCACTCTGGGTCTCTCTGTTCCACTCTTGTGCTTTCTGTTCCACTCTTGTGCTTTCTGTTCCACTCTAGTGCTCCATGTTTCATTCTGGTGCTTTCTGTTCCACTCTGTTGCTCTCTGTTGCTCTCTGTTCCACTCTGGTGCTTTCTGTTCCAGTTTGGTGCTTTCTGTTCCACTCTGCTGCTCTGTGTTCTACTATGGTGCTTTCCGTTCCGCGTTGGTGCTTTTTTTTCACTCTGGTGCTCTATGTTCCACTTAGGTGCTTTCCATTCCACTCCGGTGCTTTCTGTTCCACTGTGGTGCTCTCTTTTCCACTCTGGTTCTCTCCGCTCCACTCTGGTTCTTTCTGTTTCCACTCTGGTGCTCTCTGGTGCTTTCTGCTTCACTCTGGTGCTCTATGTTCCACTCTGGTGATTTCTGTTCCACTCTGGTGCATTCTGTTCCACTTTCCTTCACTCTGTTCCACTCTGGTGCTTTCTATTCCACTCGAATGCTTTCTGTTCCACTCTGGTGCTTTCTGTTCCACTCTGCTGCTCTCTGTTCCACTCTGGTGCTTTCCGTTCCGCTTTGGTGCTTTTTTCCACTCTGGTGCTCTATGTTCCAGTGTGGTACGTTCCATTACACTCTGGTGGTCTCTGTTCCACTCTGGTGCTCTCTGTTACACTCTGGTGCTTTCCGTTCCACTTCAGTGCTCTCTGTTCTCTTGTGGTGCTTTCTGTTCCACTCTGGTGCTTTCCATTCCACTCCGGTGCTTTCTGTTCCACTCTGGTGCTCTCTGTTCCACTGTGGTGGTCTCTGTCCCACTCTGGTGCTCTCTGTTCCACTCTGGTGCTTTATGTTCCACTCTGGTGCTTTCTGTTCACTCTGGTGCTCTCTGTTCCATTCTGTCGCTCTCTGTTCTACTCTGGTGCTGTCTGTTCTACTCTGGTGCTTTTCGTTCCACTTTGGTGCTTTTTTCCCACTCTGGTCTTCTCTGTTCCACTCTGGGTCTCTCTGTTCCACTCTTGTGCTTTCTGTTCCACTCTTGTGCTTTCTGTTCCACTCTAGTGCTCCATGTTTCATTCTGGTGCTTTCTGTTCCACTCTGTTGCTCTATGTTCCACTCTGGTGCTTTCTTTTCCACTCTGGTGCTTTCTGTTCCACTCTGGTGCTCTCTGTTCCACTCTGGTGATTTCTGTTCCATTCGGATGCTTTCCGTTCCACTCTGGTGCTTTCTGTTCCACTCTCGTGCTCTCTGTTCCACTCTGGTGCTTTCCGTTCCGCGTTGGTGCTTTTTTTCTCACTCCGGTGCTCTATGTTCCACTGTGGTGCTGTCTGTTCCACTCCGGTGCTCTCTGTTCCACTCTGGTGCTTTCTGTTCCACTATGGTGCTCTCTGTTCCACTCTGGTGGTTTCCGTTCCACTCTGGGGCTTTCTGCTCCACTTTGGTGCTTTATGTTCCACTCTAGTGCTCCCTGTTTCATTCTGGTGCTTTCTGTTCCACTCTGTTGCTCTCTGTTCCACTCTGGTGCTTTCTGTTCCAATATGGTGCTTTCTGTTCCACTCTGGTGCCCTCTGTTTCACTCTGGTGGTTTTCGTTCCACTTTGGTGCTTTCTATTCCACTCTGATGCTTTTTGTTCCACTCTGGTGCTCTCTGTTCCATTCTGGTGCTTTCTGTTCCACTCTGGTGCTTTCTGTTCCACTCTGGTGCTTTCTGTTCCACTCTGGTGCTCTCTGTTCCATTCTGGTGCTTTCCATTCCGCTTTGGTGCTTTTTTTTCACTCTGGTGCTCTATGTTTCACTCTGGGGCTCTCTGTTCCACTCTGGTGCTTTCGTTTCCACTCTGGTGCTTTCTGTTCCACTCTGGTGCTCTCTGTTCCACTCTGGTGATTTCTGTTCCATTCGGATGCTTTCCGTTCCACTCTGGTGGTTTCTGTTCCACTCTGGTGCTCTCTGTTCCACTCTGGTGCTCTTTTGTGCACTCTGGTGCTCTCCGTTCCTCTCTGGTGCTTTCTGTTTCACTCTGGTGCTCTCTGTTCCATTCTGGTGCTATCTGTTCCCCTCTGGTGCTTTCTGTTCCACTCTGGTGCTTTCTGTTCCACTCTGGTGCTCTCTGTTCCATTCTGGTGCTTTCCATTCCGCTTTGGTGCTTTTTTTTCACTCTGGTGCTCTATGTTTCACTCTGGGGCTCTCTGTTCCACTCTGGTGCTTTCGTTTCCACTCTGGTGCTTTCTGTTCCACTCTGGTGCTCTCTGTTCCACTCTGGTGCTCTCTGTTCCACTCTGGTGCTCTTTTGTGCACTCTGGTGCTCTCCGTTCCTCTCTGGTGCTTTCTGTTTCACTCTGGTGCTCTCTGTTCCATTCTGGTGCTATCTGTTCCCCTCTGGTGCTCTCTATTCCACTCTGGTGCTCTCTGTTCCACTCTGGTGCTTTCTGTTCCCTCTGGTTCTTACTGTTCCGCTCTGGTACTTTCTGTTCCACTCTGGTACTCTCTGTTCCATTCTGGTACTTTCTGTTCCACTCTGGTGCTTTTTTCCACTCTTGTGCTCTAAGTTCCACTCTGGTGCTTTCCATTACACTCTGGTGGTCTCTGTTCCACTCTGGTGCTCTCTGTTACACATTAGTGCTCTCTGTTCCATTCTGGTGCTTTCTGTTCCACTCTGGTGCTCTCTGTTCCACTGTGGTGGTCTCGGTTCCACCCTGGTGCTCTCTGTTCCACTCTGGTGCTTTCTATTCCACTCTGGTGCTTTCTATTCCACTCTGGTGCTTTCTGTTCACTCTGGTGGTTTCTGTTCCACTCTCGTGCTCTCTGTTCCACTCTGGTGCTCTCTGTTCCACTCTGGTGCTTTCTGTTGCACTCTGGTTCTTACTGTTCCGCTATGGTGCTTTCGGTTCCACTCTGGTGCTCTCTGTTCCACTGTGGTGCTTTCTGTTCCACTCTGGTGCTCTCTGTTCCACTCTGGCGCTTTCCGTTGCACTTTGCTGCTTTTTCTCCACTCTGGTGTTCTCTGTTCCACCCTGGTTCTCTCTGTTACACTCTGGTGCTTTCTGTTCCACTCTGGTGCTTTCCATTCCATTACGGTGCTTTCTGTTCCACTCTGGTGCTCTCTGTTCCACTCTGGTGGTCTATGTTCCACTCTGGTGCTTTCCGTTCCTCTCTGCTGCTTTCTGTTCCACTCTGGTTCTCTCTGTTCCACTCTGGTGCTTTCCGTTCCACTCTGGTGCTTTTTGTTCCACTCTGGTGCTTTCCGTTCCACTCCGATGCTTTCTGTTCCACTCTGGTGCTCTATTTTCCACTCTGGTGCTTTCTGTTCCACTCTGGTGCGTTCTGTTCCACTCTGGTGCTTTCTATGCCTCTCTGGTGCTTTCCGTTCCAGGCTGGTGCATTCTGTTCCACTCTGTTGCTTTCTGTTCCACTCTGGTGCTCTATGTTCCACTCTGGTGCTTTCTGTTCCACTCTGGCGCCTTCTGTTCCACTCTGGTGCTCTCTGTTCCATTCTGGTGCTTTCTGGTCCACTCTGGTGCGTTCTGTTCCACTCTGGTACTTTCTGTTCCACTCTGGTGGTTTTTTCCACTCTTGTGCTCTATGTTCCACTCTGGTACTTTCCATTACACTCTGGTGGTCTCTGTTTCACTCTGGTGCTCTCTGTTACACATTAGTACTCTCTTTTCCATTCTGGTGCTTTCTGCTCCACTCTGGTGCTCTCTGTTCCACTGTGGTGGTCTCGGTTCCACCCTGGTGCTCTCTGTTCCACTCTGGTGCTTTCTATTCCACTCTGGTGCTTTCTGTTCACTCTGGTGGTTTCTGTTCCACTCTCGTGCTCTCTGTTCCACTCTGGTGCTCTCTGTTCCACTCTGGTGCCTTCTGTTCCACTCTGGTTCTTACTGTTCCGCTCTGGTGCTTTCTGTTCCACTCTGGTGGTCTCTGTTCCACTCTGGTGCTCTCTGTTACACATTAGTGCTCTCTGTTCCATTCTGGTGCTTTCTGTTCCACTCTGGTGCTCTCTGTTCCACTGTATTGGTCTCGGTTCCACCCTGGTGCTCTCTGTTCCACTCTGGTGCTTTCTATTCCACTCTGGTGCTTTCTATTCCACTCTGGTGCTTTCTGTTCACTCTGGTGGTTTCTGTTCCACTCTCGTGCTCTCTGTTCCACTCTGGTGCTCTCTGTTCCACTCTGGTGCTTTCTGTTGCACTCTGGTTCTTACTGTTCCGCTATGGTGCTTTCTGTTCCACTCTGGTGCTCTCTGTTCCACTCTGGTGCTTTCTGTTCCACTCTGGTGCTCTCTGTTCCACTCTGGCGCTTTCCGTTGCACTTTGCTGCTTTTTCTCCACTCTGGTGTTCTCTGTTCCACCCTGGTTCTCTCTGTTACACTCTGGTGCTTTCTGTTCCACTCTGGTGCTTTCCATTCCATTACGGTGCTTTCTGTTCCACTCTGGTGCTCTCTGTTCCACTCTGGTGGTCTATGTTCCACTCTGGTGCTTTCCGTTCCACTCTGCTGCTTTCTGTTCCACTTTGGTTCTCTCTGTTCCACTCTGGTGCTTTCCGTTCCACTCTGGTGCTTTTTGTTCCACTCTGGTGCTTTCCGTTCCACTCTGGTGCTTTCCGTTCCACTCTGATGCTTTCTGTTCCACTCTGGTGCTCTATTTTCCACTCTGGTGCTTTCTGTTCCACTCTGGTGCGTTCTGTTCCACTCTGGTGCGTTCTGTTCCACTCTGGTGCTTTCTATTCCTCTCTGGTGCTTTCCGTTCCAGTCTGGTGCATTCTGTTCCACTCTGTTGCTTTCTGTTCCACTCTGGTGCTCTATGTTCCACTCTGGTGCTTTCTGTTCCACTCTGGCGCCTTCTGTTCCACTCTGGTGCTCTCTGTTCCATTCTGGTGCTTTCTGCTCCACTCTGGTGCGTTCTGTTCCACTCTGGTACTTTCTGTTCCACTCTGGTGGTTTTTTCCACTCTTGTGCTCTATGTTCCACTCTGGTACTTTCCATTACACTCTGGTGGTCTCTGTTCCACTCTGGTGCTCTCTGTTACACATTAGTACTCTCTGTTCCATTCTGGTGCTTTCTGTTCCACTCTGGTGCTCTCTGTTCCACTCTGGTGGTCTCGGTTCCACCCTGGTGCTCTCTGTTCCACTCTGGTGCTTTCTATTCCACTCTGGTGCTTTCTTTTCTACTCTGGTGCTTTCAGTTCCACTCTGTGTTCTCTGTTCCATTCTGGTTCTTTCTGTTCCACTCTGGTACTTTCTGTTCCACTCTGGTACTTTCTGTTCCACTCTGGTGCTTTCTGTTCCACTCTGGTGGTTTCCGTTCCAATCTGGTGCTTTCTGCTCCACTCTGGTGCTCTATGTTCCATTCTGGTGGTTTCTGTTACATTCTGGTGCTTTCTGGTCCACTCTGGTGCTTTCTGTTCCACTCTGGTTCTTTCTGTTCCACTCTGGTGCTTTCTGTTCCACTCTGGTGCTTTCTCTTCCACTCTGGTGCGTTCCGTTCCACTCTGGTGCTTTCTCTTCCACTGTGGTGCTTTTTGTTGCACTCTGGTGCTCTATGTTGCACTCTGGTGCTCTATGTTCCACTCTGGTGCTTTCAGTTCCACTCTGTGCTCTCTGTTCCATTCTGGTTCTTTCTGTTGCACTCTGGTACTTTCTGTTGCACTCTGGTACTTTCTGTTCCACTCTGGTGCTTTCTGTTCCACTCTGGTGCTTTCTGTTCCACTCTGGTGCTTTGCGTTCCAATCTGGTGCTTTATGCTCCACTCGGGTGCTCTATGTTCCATTCTGGTGGTTTCTGTTCCACTCTGGTGCTTTCCGTTCCACTCTGATGCTTTCTGTTCCTCTCTGGTGCTCTATGTTCCACTCTGGTGCTTTCTGTTCCACTCTGGTGCGTTCTGTTCCACTCTGGTGCTTTCTATTCCTCTCTGGTGCTTTCCGTTCCACTCTGGTGCATTATGTTCCACTCTGGTGCTTCTGTTCCACTCTGGTGCTCTACGTTCCACTCTGGTGCTTTCTGTTCCACTCTGGTGCTTTCTGTTCCACTCTGGCGCCTTCTGTTCCACTCTGGTGCTCTCTGTTCCATTCTGGTGCTTTCTGGTCCACTCTGGTGCGTTCTGTTCCACTCTGGTACTTTCTGTTCCACTCTGGTGGTTTTTTCCACTCTTGTGCTCTATGTTCCACTCTGGTACTTTCCATTACACTCTGGTGGTCTCTGTTCCACTCTGGTGCTCTCTGTTACACATTAGTACTCTCTGTTCCATTCTGGTGCTTTCTGTTCCACTCTGGTGCTCTCTGTTCCACTCTGGTGGTCTCGGTTCCACCCTGGTGCTCTCTGTTCCACTCTGGTGCTTTCTATTCCAGTCTGGTGCTTTCTTTTCTACTCTGGTGCTTTCAGTTCCACTCTGTGTTCTCTGTTCCATTCTGGTTCTTTCTGTTCCACTCTGGTACTTTCTGTTCCACTCTGGTACTTTCTGTTCCACTCTGGTGCTTTCTGTTCCACTCTGGTGGTTTCCGTTCCAATCTGGTGCTTTCTGCTCCACTCTGGTGCTCTATGTTCCATTCTGGTGGTTTCTGTTCCATTCTGGTGCTTTCTGGTCCACTCTGGTGGTTTCTGTTCCACTCTGGTTCTTTCTGTTCCACTCTGGTGCTTTCTGTTCCACTCTGGTGCTTTCTCTTCCACTCTGGTGCTTTCCGTTCCACTCTGGTGCTTTCTCTTCCACTGTGGTGCTTTTTGTTCCACTCTGGTGCTCTATGTTCCACTCTGGTGCTCTATGTTCCACTCTGGTGCTTTCAGTTCCACTCTGTGCTCTCTGTTCCATTCTGGTTCTTTCTGTTCCACTCTGGTACTTTCTGTTGCACTCTGGTACTTTCTGTTCCACTCTGGTGCTTTCTGTTCCACTCTGGTGCTTTCTGTTCCACTCTGGTGCTTTGCGTTCCAATCTGGTGCTTTATGCTCCACTCGGGTGCTCTATGTTCCATTCTGGTGGTTTCTGTTCCACTCTGGTGCTTTCCGTTCCACTCTGATGCTTTCTGTTCCACTCTGGTGCTCTATGTTCCACTCTGGTGCTTTCTGTTCCACTCTGGTGATTTCTGTTCCACTCTGGTGCTTTCTCTTCCTCTCTGGTGCTTTCCGTTCCACTCTGGTGCATTATGTTCCACTCTGGTGCTTCTGTTCCACTCTGGTGCTCTACGTTCCACTCTGGTGCTTTCTGTTCCACTCTGGTGCTTTCTGTTCCACTCTGGTGCCTTGTGTTCCACTCTGGTGCTCTCTGTTCCATTCTGGTACTTTCTGTTCCACTCTGGTGCTTTTTTCCACTCTTGTGCTCTAAGTTCCACTCTGGTGCTTTCCATTACACTCTGGTGGTCTCTGTTCCACTCTGGTGCTCTCTGTTACACATTAGTGCTCTCTGTTCCATTCTGGTGCTTTCTGTTCCACTCTGGTGCTCTCTGTTCCACTGTGGTGGTCTCGGTTCCACCCTGGTGCTCTCTGTTCCACTCTGGTGAAGGAAGCAGATGTATTAGCTGCCAGCTCCAGTGTCTAGGAGGGCACGACACTTGATTCCACTGATATTTACTATTACCACTGGGTAGACAACGGAACATTTCCCAGTTGCTGCAAGCAAGTTCTCAGAGTCTTTGTCGCAAATATGATATCTCATCTTGCAAAATTGACAAACAAACTTGCTGCGACATTCAGCTGCTTTGTGCTTTACACCAGTGCAATTAAAGTAACAAGGGTAAATTGTAATATGGCAATTGTCGTACTCAGCGAGCCCCCCCTCCCCCAGTATTTACGTAATTTTAGTTCGCAATGCCGCAAGAGGATGTTTTTAATATGATATTATCACAAATTTAAAGTCGACAAGGCCATTATCTCGTCGAAAATACGCGTTTGAAGATTAACAAACTTGACCGAGTCAAATTAGTGCGTTAAGAAACTAAGTACTAGTTCATGTTCGCATCTGTCACAGCCAATCTCGTTCCCAGAGCCTTCTCACGCGGGCCGTGCCCGTCGACCGAAGGCTCTTGGATAATCCATTTGAAGTCGACATTTCATTGGTTGAATAATTGATATTTCTGTCACAGCATGACGATGCGAGCAAAAGCGCTACCAACCAGCCAACCGCGTCAGTTGTGGTTCGTGTGTCAAGAGAAAACAGTACGAAGGACAAAGTAGAAGACGAAAGTCAGTACTACGAGAACTTTAAATTAAAGTGAACAGTTACCATGGAAGAGAATATTAAATTGAAGTCAGACAACAAACAACAACGATCTTTCTTTTGCAGAAAGATACAGATCCCAATATTTCGTATTCTTATCATCGTTGTCTTCATTTCTTTGCTCAATTTTGCGCTCGTCTCTGGTAACAACAGGGTTAAAACCCTGGAGGAAAAGATGCCAATAGAAAGTGTCTCAACATCAACATCTCAAGAGATGACAGCCGGGAGAACCAAACGAAGCACTGAGCCAACAAAGATAGAGATGTTGACAAGGCTGAGAAAGATAAAAGAGAGGTAACAATTGTCGACCATGCATACAAGGCGTATTTAGATAATACCAACTTCCATTGTAATTATTACCAGGCCTGAATCATTACTGTGTCTGTGTAACTGTTCATGTATATTGTTTGTAGGTTTAACCAAGCCTACCATTCTGTTGGACGTCAGCCGGCGTTCGTACTCAGAGGTCCCCCAGGAAAGCCAGGAAGAGATGGAAAGTCAGGAAGAGATGGCTTGCAAGGACGTGACGCAATACCAGGTCGGTGTATTTTTCAGTCATTGTATGACATATATCAGGTAAAGACAATTCGCAATGCTTGCTAAAGCGAATTTGTTGGTTCACAGGTACACAAGGTGGCCGGGGAGGAAAAGACAAAGGAGGACCCGGCTAGCACACAACGTAATCACAACGTTGATTGGATTTAAACACAAAAAAGATTTACAAAAGTAGTTGAAAATAACATGTAGTAAACCAGTGGTGGTAGGATACTAAAGTATTAAAAATTCTGAAACTTATCTCAAATGAATTTGTTATTGCTAACATCTGTCTACCCACTTCGAAAGAAATTATTGACACTTTAGCTTCATCGAATGGTTGCCGTGGTAACGAAGTCACGCCCTTTAAAAGGTATTTTTTAAGCCTTCACGCCAACTTCTATAGCTTCAATACTACATAGCTTATGAGGTTCATATGAATAGGATATGTTATACGAATATAGTGCAATGCAATGAAGCTAACATTTACATGTAAACACGTTTAGTGTACAAAATATTCAACTTTTTTTCAACGACTGGCAATTTTGGCCACACCTATTGCATAGCAATATTAGTAAGGAACAATACTTGTAAATTTCATGGCACTACCTTAAATACTTTAAGTGAGAGAAGTGTTAAGCTTTGAAGCTTGCCGTGAAATTTGATCTTTCAGAAAAAGGACGTTAAAGAGACGAGGGTTCGCCCAAACTATTGTGATCTACTATAATTACTGTAAAATGTATGGTTTTATTCTAAACCATATCAAATCTAATATCACTAGAAAGCTTATGAAGCATAGATTCTCAAAATTTAATCTATATAATCAATAACTACATTGTAATCTGACACCAGATACCGCATACTGTGACAGACTTGTTTGTCTTTGAGAAAGATTTTAGCTACTAGCTGGCTATTGCATAAAATCGTTTGTTTAGTTTAGTGTCAAATGAAAGAATACGGTTATTTTTCTTAATTGTTGGATAATATAAATTTTTGTACTCCAAAAACAATTTAGCGACGATTACTTTTGTAATCTAAGTATGTTCCCGACAGTCGTCTGCCGATCATTATGACGGTAATTTTGCTCAGGAAAAATAGATATGTATCAGACTATATTCTGGAATAAAAATGGCATGAGCCGTAGCCCAATTTTAAGAACGAGGGGAATTATACCTAACTCAACACGGGAAAAGTCCAAAAGGGAAACCGAAACAACACCTAAGCGAGAGATTATATAGTCAGACTTATGTTTCTAAGTTTTAAAAATCGGTTGTCTTCGACACTTTTCGAGCTAGGGACAAATTTGTATTTTACAACATGGCGGACGCTCCTAGTTTCCTGCCGTGACAGCCTCCACTGTTAGCTCGAACCCAGTGGATCCGTAAGTTCTTGTACAAGATCAGGAGATCGGTATCATAGGACTTGATGATGTCCTCGCCAGCTAGAACACGACAACGTGGAAACTGAGAAGTACTCGGAAGTAGTTCCACGAGAACCGTGAAAGACGTCCACTCGTTGCAAAACTCTCTCGCTGATCAACCCGAGTAAACAAACATATTCAAATATTATATGGAACCAACAGAGCATCGTTTGAAACTCTGCTTTCGTTCGACCGCAACGTGGTGTTTCCAAGGGCACAACGTGACGTTGGTACGGAATTTTGACAGGGTTTCAATTAGTGATTAATTTGTTATAATATTGCCGTTGCTCTTTCTCCACCGTTTTCCAATATATTATCAATAATGCTTTTCCTTAAATCATCTGATAGAGCTTTCCCAACATTATATGTCCGTCCGGCCATGCTAAATCGTTTACTAGACATTTTTTTATAATATCTACTCACCACGATCGCGAATAACAAATTAATCACTAATTGAAACCCTGTAAAAGTTCCGTAGCAACGTCACGTTGTGCCCTTGGCAACAATACGTTGCGGTCCAATGAACGCAGAGTTTCAAGCGATGAAACAACGTCTTAATTTAGCAAGCTGCAAGCTCAACCGCAAATGGCGGTATGTGGCGTGATAACGTTGTACGAACGTTGGCATTTAACGTTAATATTGGCGTGAATTGGTTTGCGCAATAAACGTTGTATTACGTTACGTTACGTTATGTGAAAAATAATTCGTTCAGTAAACGTCATCAAATGTGTTTTTCACGTTGTATCCTAAATATCGGATGTCTATTACAAAATCACGCACTCACGATGTTACAGTCTCCCCAAATCTCGAACGAAATCAACACAATGTATTTTCCATTTAGTCTCTCCTCAGTCCTTTTCTCACGCTGCCTACCTAAAAATAACCTTGTCTCATGTTCCAATTAATGTTTTAATTACATTTATTGGACTTTCATTAAAGTCAAATATATAACTGCAGTATAATAATAATTAACCAAAACGGTTCAATATTAGAGAACTAATTGTAAGTATATGATTATAGTCAAACTTTTAAACTAATGTTCCTCCGCTTCTTCACCAGCTATAAGTCGAATGTTCTCACAAATTCACGAGCTGTTGCATTCAAGTCGTGCTTCTTCTTCGTTCGATCGCATGATAATTCCATGGGATAAAGATGTTGGATAGTCCGTTCTAGAAAAGATTTGTCAGCTCTCAATCGAACTGCTCGCACAACCCCATCTCTGCTTTTTATCAATCTTTCGACAATTCCAATTTTCCATTTCCTACGATTTCGCTCGTCTCCCTTGATCAGAACAACGTCCCGGGTGTAACGTTCATTTCTTTGACTAGACTCTTTATGTTATGTCGTTCTCTCAAGGTTTTCAAACACGCGGATGACCATTTTGACCACCAGGCATCTTTACATTTCTGCAAATACTTGGCTCTTTTTCTCAGGTCAGTGTTGTCGTCTGTGAGGTCTGCGCTCTCTGGAATTGTGTTGGGTCGTCCAACCATCAAGGCGTGTGGCATTTGTATATCATCCTCCACGTAACTCAACGGTCGGTTGTTTAGAACTGTTTCAATATCCAGCAGTACCTCTTCTAGCTCGTCTCAGCTCAGGTAGGCTTTTCCCGCGGTCTTGTACAATGCTTGCTTCACCAACCCAACCATTCGTTCGAATTGCCCACCCCACCAAGGGGCTCGGCTGAGGTTGAATTGCCAGACTATCTTCTGCTTTGCTAGCCAGTCATGTAACTGTTCGTCCTTCATAGCCTTGCGCAACCACTTTGCTGCGGCGACGAAAGTCTTTCCATTGTCTGAATAGATTCTGTCAGGCCGACCACGTCTCGCGATGAAGCGTTTCAGACTTCGGATGGACTTTTCCGTTGTTAAATCTGGAAGCAACTCCAAATAAAGCGCTCTCGTCAAATTGCATGCATAAAGCAAGATATATGATTTCTTCTCCGGACCTTTCTTTGCACGATATAATATTGGACCGGCATAGTCAATGCCAACGACTTGAAACGGCATTGACCCTTCAGTTCGATCGCGTGAAAGGTTTCCAGTAGGTGGTTGAGCGAACGCTGTTGCTTGACACCGTTTGCAACAAAAGCATCCCTTGATTAGGCGTTTGGTGAAGCTTCGGAGACGTGGAATCCAGTAATACTTTCTAACTGCTGTCATTGTGAGTCCGACTCCCCCATGGGGAGTTTGCTTGTGGGCGTCCATCAGTAGCTTTTCAGTGAACGTTGACTTGTCAGGCAAGTATATTGGGTATATTATAAGTATTGTTGGGCATTTCACTCGATTACATAGCATGTTCTAAGGATTTTGGATGAAGGAAAATTCGAGTGTAGAATATATACATTTTAAGACCAAACCGGGACCAGTTGCGAAAAATGCAACTACACAGGCCTTCCGGCAGGAATTGAACCCACGACCTTGCGATTCTAGTGCAATGCTCTGACCACTGAGCCACGGAGGGCGTTGCCGAGTGCTTGATCGCGAGTTCTGTATATATAATAAGGTAGTAATGCCAGGAGAGAATTGGGTATATTATAAGTAATATTGGGCATTTCACTCGATTACATAGCATGTTCTAAGGATTTTAAGTATATATCGGGTAGTCGCCTTGAATTCGATCTCGACACTCGTATATACCACGATCGTTTCGTTGTAGATTCAATCTTAGTTGATCTTCCTGGAATTCATTTGTACCTTGGCATCTCCCTTGTACCCTCTTTATCCAGAAGTCAACTTGAACTTTGGTCTCCTTTGTTGTCAAAGGACCTTTGTTGCGCAATGAACGCGTCACCTTGCAATTGTTGATGAACCTTGCTAGCCATGCTGTTATCCGTATAGTTTTCCAAAACTCATACTTCTCCAACACCTTATCTAGCCTGCCTTGCTGTTGGATTGCCACCGCCAATACTTCGCTCACCGTCTTGGCTTCTGACTCGGTTTCTGGGGTTGAACTAGTAACAATTTTCTGAGGCCAATCATCTGGGTGCTGCAACCACACTGGTCCATTCCACCAAAGTTGGGATAGTTGATCCGCTGATGCACCACGACTTCCCACATCAGCTGGGTTTTCGGACGTTGGAACATGTCTCCAGTGGATGTACTGTTTATCTTGAATCTTTTTCACTCTGTTTCGGATGAACTGCTTACATTCCCCGTTGCCTTTGATCCAGTGCAGAGCAACCGCGCTATCCAGCCAACATGTGTCTCGAATGGGAAGGGGTTGAAGTGCTTATTTTACGTTGTGCCGAAGATTAACCGACATGTGCCCAGCTACCAGCTCTAGTCTTGGTATTATTAGACCTTCCTTGGACAGGCGTGATCTTGACGTTAGCAGCCCTTGGTTAGTGCACGATGATTGGTAGACAACGGCGTACGCGGCTGTGGAGACTCCTTTCGCGCTTGCATCACCGAATACATGCAGGTCGATTGCTTTTATTTCTTCTCGGTCTGCAGTTAGGCTTCTTGGTATTTCGACTTTTGGGGGTAATTTTCGTACCCAGTGGAGCCACTTTGCTTGCAGGTTACTCGGAAGTAGTTTATCCCAGCCAATACGGAGATCACATGCTTCTCTGTATAACACTTTCCCCGCTAGCGTCATTGGTGAAACCAGGCCAAGTGGATCATAACACTTCGCAATCTTTCCAAGTATCCCTCTTTTGGTTGGTTCGGCAGGCTGGGCAGGAAAAGTCACTCCAAGCAATCTTGTTTCTCCTTTCTTGACACCCAATTGTTATTTCGCGTAGCTTTGTTCAGGTACACTTGACGGCTGGTTTTCCATCTCAAGGGTTGGGTCATTCGAGTGCCACTTGTGTAATTCAAAACCTGCTTCACCAAAGATTGATATGGCTGACTCTTTAAGATATTGGGCGTTACTCGTCGTCTCTCCTCCACCAATCAGATCATCTACGTAAAGACTTCGCTTAACTTCTTGCACCACGTCTGGAAACTTAGAGTCACAGTTTTCGAGATGCTGTTCGATTACTCCACCGAGGAAGAATGGTGATGGTGCCAATCCAAATAATGCTCGAGTAAATCTTAACGTTTCTATTTCCTTTGTCACGGTGTCTTTCAACAAATGGAATCTCATTCCATCCCTGTCTTCTTCTTTGACTCGCACTTGCAGGAATGCTTGCTTTAAGTCACCAGCAACTGCCACAGGATACAATCGATTTCGGATGAGAACACTCCAAAAAAGGTTTTTGTAGCGGTGGTCCTGTCTCCAGACAGTCGTTAAGGGATGGTGCCTTTTCATGAGCTTTGCCTGAGGGATCATATACGATACGAATCTTGGTAGTTTCAGATGTTTCACGTATCACAGGCTTGTGTGGGATGTAGAATTATTTCTTTGGCGTGTTGTTTGAAACTGTGACCTTTTCTACAATTCCATGCTCAATCTGGTCTCGAATGCATCATACTTGGTTTCTCCAGTTTCTTTTCCAGGTTTCCAAACCGTTTAACACTGCCCTGCTCGTTACTAGGCAAAGGTGGATGATTTTCTTTCCAAGGTAGCCCCGTCTCGAAGCACCCTTCAGGACTTCTTACTAGCTGCTCTTTGAAGTCTTCATACACACTCTTTTGGTCACCTTCAGGTCTATCTTCCAGTCCTAGGACATCGAATTTGCTCAATAACTCGTAGTCGCTGCTTGATGTTTGCGTCAAAAACACAGTTGACAGATCAGCTTCGGTTCCAGGAGACATAATTGTCCATCCAAGGTGTATTAACTCAGCTACCGGTTCTCCGGGTTTTCCCACTCGTGGCTCAGCTTGCATCTTGATTCGGGCATAGTCGCTGGCTCCTAGGATTAAATGTACAGGGAGTTCTTGTTTCTTGTCAGTCTCATCCATGTTTACCCCATTCAAGTGCGGAAACTCTGCCATCATACCATCATAC
The DNA here is from genome assembly GCA_035771165.1 of Paragorgia papillata. NCBI lineage: Eukaryota > Metazoa > Cnidaria > Anthozoa > Scleralcyonacea > Coralliidae > Paragorgia > Paragorgia papillata. Next base: position 150,327 of record JAWNZC010000113.1, on the reverse strand, counting down.
TTTGGATTCTTCAAGGACAGTAGCACAGCTCGATCAACTTTAGTAACTTCTGTGTTAAGGCAAAAGTCTTCTTTCAAGTTGTGGATTTCCAGATCATACACTTTAGTGATTCGGTTGACAGTGTGCATCATCATCTCTATTCTTTTCGACTCTCTTCGAATAGGATTCTTGTTTAGGCGGTCGAGTAAGGAAGCAGATGTATTAGCTGCCAGCTCCAGTGTCTAGGAGGGCACGACACTTGATTCCACTGATATTTACTATTACCACTGGGTAGACAACGGAACATTTCCCAGTTGCTGCAAGCAAGTTCTCAGAGTCTTTGTCGCAAATATGATATCTCATCTTGCAAAATTGACAAACAAACTTGCTGCGACATTCAGCTGCTTTGTGCTTTACACCAGTGCAATTAAAGTAACAAGGGTAAATTGTAATATGGCAATTGTCGTACTCAGCGAGCCCCCCCTCCCCCCAGTATTTACGTAATTTTAGTTCGCAATGCCGCAAGAGGATGTTTTTAATATGATATTATCACAAATTTAAAGTCGACAAGGCCATTATCTCGTCGAAAATACGCGTTTGAAGATTAACAAACTTGACCGAGTCAAATTAGTGCGTTAAGAAACTAAGTACTAGTTCATGTTCGCATCTGTCACAGCCAATCTCGTTCCCAGAGCCTTCTCACGCGGGCCGTGCCCGTCGACCGAAGGCTCTTGGATAATCCATTTGAAGTCGACATTTCATTGGTTGAATAATTGATATTTCTGTCACAGCATGACGATGCGAGCAAAAGCGCTACCAACCAGCCAACCGCGTCAGTTGTGGTTCGTGTGTCAAGAGAAAACAGTACGAAGGACAAAGTAGAAGACGAAAGTCAGTACTACGAGAACTTTAAATTAAAGTGAACAGTTACCATGGAAGAGAATATTAAATTGAAGTCAGACAACAAACAACAACGATCTTTCTTTTGCAGAAAGATACAGATCCCAATATTTCGTATTCTTATCATCGTTGTCTTCATTTCTTTGCTCAATTTTGCGCTCGTCTCTGGTAACAACAGGGTTAAAACCCTGGAGGAAAAGATGCCAATAGAAAGTGTCTCAACATCAACATCTCAAGAGATGACAGCCGGGAGAACCAAACGAAGCACTGAGCCAACAAAGATAGAGATGTTGACAAGGCTGAGAAAGATAAAAGAGAGGTAACAATTGTCGACCATGCATACAAGGCGTATTTAGATAATACCAACTTCCATTGTAATTATTACCAGGCCTGAATCATTACTGTGTCTGTGTAACTGTTCATGTATATTGTTTGTAGGTTTAACCAAGCCTACCATTCTGTTGGACGCCAGCCGGCGTTCGTACTCAGAGGTCCCCCAGGAAAGCCAGGAAGAGATGGAAAGTCAGGAAGAGATGGCATGCAAGGACGTGACGCAATACCAGGTCGGTGTATTTTTCAGTCATTGTATGACATATATCAGGTAAAGACAATTCGCAATGCTTGCTAAAGCGAATTTGTTGGTTCACAGGTACACAAAGTGGCCGGGGAGGAAAAGACAAAGGAGGACCCGGCTAGCACACAACGTAATCACAACGTTGATTGGATTTAAACACAAAAAAGATTTACAAAAGTAGTTGAAAATAACATGTAGTAAACCAGTGGTGGTAGGATACTAAAGTATTAAAAATTCTGAAACTTATCTCAAATGAATTTGTTATTGCTAACATCTGTCTACCCACTTCGAAAGAAATTATTGACACTTTAGCTTCATCGAATGGTTGCCGTGGTAACGAAGTCACGCCCTTTAAAAGGTATTTTTTAAGCCTTCACGCCAACTTCTATAGCTTCAATACTACATAGCTTATGAGGTTCATATGAATAGGATATGTTATACGAATATAGTGCAATGCAATGAAGCTAACATTTACATGTAAACACGTTTAGTGTACAAAATATTCAACTTTTTTTCAACGACTGGCAATTTTGGCCACACCTATTGCATAGCAATATTAGTAAGGAACAATACTTGTAAATTTCATGGCACTACCTTAAATACTTTAAGTGAGAGAAGTGTTAAGCTTTGAAGCTTGCCGTGAAATTTGATCTTTCAGAAAAAGGACGTTAAAGAGACGAGGGTTCGCCCAAACTATTGTGATCTACTATAATTACTGTAAAATGTATGGTTTTATTCTAAACCATATCAAATCTAATATCACTAGAAAGCTTATGAAGCATAGATTCTCAAAATTTAATCTATATAATCAATAACTACATTGTAATCTGACACCAGATACCGCATACTGTGACAGACTTGTTTGTCTTTGAGAAAGATTTTAGCTACTAGCTGGCTATTGCATAAAATCGTTTGTTTAGTTTAGTGTCAAATGAAAGAATACGGTTATTTTTCTTAATTGTTGGATAATATAAATTTTTGTACTCCAAAAACATTTTTAGCGACGATTACTTTTGTAATCTAAGTATGTTCCCGACAGTCGTCTGCCGATCATTATGACGGTAATTTTGCTCAGGAAAAATAGATATGTATCAGACTATATTCTGGAATAAAAATGGCATGAGCCGTAGCCCAATTTTAAGAACGAGGGGAATTATACCTAACTCAACACGGGAAAAGTCCAAAAGGGAAACCGAAACAACACCTAAGCGAGAGATTATATAGTCAGACTTATGTTTCTAAGTTTTAAAAATCGGTTGTCTTCGACACTTTTCGAGCTAGGGACAAATTTGTATTTTACAACATGGCGGACGCTCCTAGTTTCCTGCCGTGACAGCCTCCACTGTTAGCTCGAACCCAGTGGATCCGTAAGTTCTTGTACAAGATCAGGAGATCGGTATCATAGGACTTGATGATGTCCTCGCCAGCTAGAACACGACAACGTGGAAACTGAGAAGTACTCGGAAGTAGTTCCACGAGAACCGTGAAAGACGTCCACTCGTTGCAAAACTCTCTCGCTGATCAACCCGAGTAAACAAACATATTCAAATATTATATGGAACCAACAGAGCATCGTTTGAAACTCTGCTTTCGTTCGACCGCAACGTGGTGTTTCCAAGGGCACAACGTGACGTTGCTACGGAATTTTGACAGGGTTTCAATTAGTGATTAATTTGTTATAATATTGCCGTTGCTCTTTCTCCACCGTTTTCCAATATATTATCAATAATGCTTTTCCTTAAATCATCTGATAGAGCTTTCCCAATATTATATGTCCGTCCGGCCATGCTAAATCGTTTACTAGACATTTTTTTATAATATCTACTCACCACGATCGCGAATAACAAATTAATCACTAATTGAAACCCTGTAAAAGTTCCGTAGCAACGTCACGTTGTGCCCTTGGCAACAATACGTTGCGGTCCAATGAACGCAGAGTTTCAAGCGATGAAACAACGTCTTAATTTAGCAAGCTGCAAGCTCAACCGCAAATGGCGGTATGTGGCGTGATAACGTTGTACGAACGTTGGCATTTAACGTTAATATTGGCGTGAATTGGTTTGCGCAATAAACGTTGTATTACGTTACGTTACGTTATGTGAAAAATAATTCGTTCAGTAAACGTCATCAAATGTGTTTTTTCACGTTGTATCCTAAATATCGGATGTCTATTACAAAATCACGCACTCACGATGTTACAGTCTCCCCAAATCTCGAACGAAATCAACACAATGTATTTTCCATTTAGTCTCTCCTCAGTCCTTTTCTCACGCTGCCTACCTAAAAATAACCTTGTCTCATGTTCCAATTAATGTTTTAATTACATTTATTGGACTTTCATTAAAGTCAAATATATAACTGCAGTATAATAATAATTAACCAAAACGGTTCAATATTAGAGAACTAATTGTAAGTATATGATTATAGTCAAACTTTTAAACTAATGTTCCTCCGCTTCTTCACCAGCTATAAGTCGAATGTTCTCACAAATTCACGAGCTGTTGCATTCAAGTCGTGCTTCTTCTTCGTTCGATCGCATGATAATTCCATGGGATAAAGATGTTGGATAGTCCGTTCTAGAAAAGATTTGTCAGCTCTCAATCGAACTGCTCGCACAACCCCATCTCTGCTTTTTATCAATCTTTCGACAATTCCAATTTTCCATTTCCTACGATTTCGCTCGTCTCCCTTGATCAGAACAACGTCCCGGGTGTAACGTTCATTTCTTTGACTAGACTCTTTATGTTATGTCGTTCTCTCAAGGTTTTCAAACACGCGGATAACCATTTTGACCACCAGGCATCTTTACATTTCTGCAAATACTTGGCTCTTTTTCTCAGGTCAGTGTTGTCGTCTGTGAGGTCTGCGCTCTCTGGAATTGTGTTGGGTCGTCCAACCATCAAGGCGTGTGGCATTTGTATATCATCCTCCACGTAACTCAACGGTCGGTTGTTTAGAACTGTTTCAATATCCAGCAGTACCTCTTCTAGCTCGTCTCAGCTCAGGTAGGCTTTTCCCGCGGTCTTGTACAATGCTTGCTTCACCAACCCAACCATTCGTTCGAATTGCCCACCCCACCAAGGGGCTCGGCTGAGGTTGAATTGCCAGACTATCTTCTGCTTTGCTAGCCAGTCATGTAACTGTTCGTCCTTCATAGCCTTGCGCAACCACTTTGCTGCGGCGACGAAAGTCCTTTCCATTGTCTGAATAGATTCTGTCAGGCCGACCACGTCTCGCGATGAAGCGTTTCAGACTTCGGATGGACTTTTCCGTTGTTAAATCTGGAAGCAACTCCAAATAAAGCGCTCTCGTCAAATTGCATGCATAAAGCAAGATATATGATTTCTTCTCCGGACCTTTCTTTGCACGATATAATATTGGACCGGCATAGTCAATGCCAACGACTTGAAACGGCATTGACCCTTCAGTTCGATCGCGTGAAAGGTTTCCAGTAGGTGGTTGAGCGAACGCTGTTGCTTGACACCGTTTGCAACAAAAGCATCCCTTGATTAGGCGTTTGGTGAAGCTTCGGAGACGTGGAATCCAGTAATACTTTCTAACTGCTGTCATTGTGAGTCCGACTACCCCATGGGGAGTTTGCTTGTGGGCGTCCATCAGTAGCTTTTCAGTGAACGTTGACTTGTCAGGCAAGTATATTGGGTATATTATAAGTATTGTTGGGCATTTCACTCGATTACATAGCATGTTCTCTAAGGATTTTGGATGAAGGAAAATTCGAGTGTAGAATATATACATTTTAAGACCAAACCGGGACCAGTTGCGAAAAATGCAACTACACAGGCCTTCCGGCAGGAATTGAACCCACGACCTTGCGATTCTAGTGCAATGCTCTGACCACTGAGCCACGGAGGGCGTTGCCGAGTGCTTGATCGCGAGTTCTGTATATATAATAAGGTAGTAATGCCAGGAGAGAATTGGGTATATTATAAGTAATATTGGGCATTTCACTCGATTACATAGCATGTTCTAAGGATTTTAAGTATATATCGGGTAGTCGCCTTGAATTCGATCTCGACACTCGTATATACCACGATCGTTTCGTTGTAGATTCAATCTTAGTTGATCTTCCTGGAATTCATTTGTACCTTGGCATCTCCCTTGTACCCTCTTTATCCAGAAGTCAACTTGAACTTTGGTCTCCTTTGTTGTCAAAGGACCTTTGTTGCGCAATGAACGCGTCACCTTGCAATTGTTGATGAACCTTGCTAGCCATGCTGTTATCCGTATAGTTTTCCAAAACTCATACTTCTCCAACACCTTATCTAGCCTGCCTTGCTGTTGGATTGCCACCGCCAATACTTCGCTCACCGTCTTGGCTTCTGACTCGGTTTCTGGGGTTGAACTAGTAACAATTTTCTGAGGCCAATCATCTGGGTGCTGCAACCACACTGGTCCATTCCACCAAAGTTGGGATAGTTGATCCGCTGATGCACCACGACTTCCCACATCAGCTGGGTTTTCGGACGTTGGAACATGTCTCCAGTGGATGTACTGTTTATCTTGAATCTTTTTCACTCTGTTTCGGATGAACTGCTTACATTCCCCGTTGCCTTTGATCCAGTGCAGAGCAACCGCGCTATCCAGCCAACATGTGTCTCGAATGGGAAGGGGTTTGAAGTGCTTATTTTACGTTGTGCCGAAGATTAACCGACATGTGCCCAGCTACCAGCTCTAGTCTTGGTATTATTAGACCTTCCTTGGACAGGCGTGATCTTGACGTTAGCAGCCCTTGGTTAGTGCACGATGATTGGTAGACAACGGCGTACGCGGCTGTGGAGACTCCTTTCGCGCTTGCATCACCGAATACATGCAGGTCGATTGCTTTTATTTCTTCTCGGTCTGCAGTTAGGCTTCTTGGTATTTCGACTTTTGGGGGTAATTTTCGTACCCAGTGGAGCCACTTTGCTTGCAGGTTACTCGGAAGTAGTTTATCCCAGCCAATACGGAGATCACATGCTTCTCTGTATAACACTTTCCCCGCTAGCGTCATTGGTGAAACCAGGCCAAGTGGATCATAACACTTCGCAATCTTTCCAAGTATCCCTCTTTTGGTTGGTTCGGCAGGCTGGGCAGGAAAAGTCACTCCAAGCAATCTTGTTTCTCCTTTCTTGACACCCAATTGTTATTTCGCGTAGCTTTGTTCAGGTACACTTGACGGCTGGTTTTCCATCTCAAGGGTTGGGTCATTCGAGTGCCACTTGTGTAATTCAAAACCTGCTTCACCAAAGATTGATATGGCTGACTCTTTAAGATATTGGGCGTTACTCGTCGTCTCTCCTCCACCAATCAGATCATCTACGTAAAGACTTCGCTTAACTTCTTGCACCACGTCTGGAAACTTAGAGTCACAGTTTTCGAGATGCTGTTCGATTACTCCACCGAGGAAGAATGGTGATGGTGCCAATCCAAATAATGCTCGAGTAAATCTTAACGTTTCTATTTCCTTTGTCACGGTGTCTTTCAACAAATGGAATCTCATTCCATCCCTGTCTTCTTCTTTGACTCGCACTTGCAGGAATGCTTGCTTTAAGTCACCAGCAACTGCCACAGGATACAATCGATTTCGGATGAGAACACTCCAAAAAAGGTTTTTGTAGCGGTGGTCCTGTCTCCAGACAGTCGTTAAGGGATGGTGCCTTTTCATGAGCTTTGCCTGAGGGATCATATACGATACGAATCTTGGTAGTTTCAGATGTTTCACGTATCACAGGCTTGTGTGGGATGTAGAATTATTTCTTTGGCGTGTTGTTTGAAACTGTGACCTTTTCTACAATTCCATGCTCAATCTGGTCTCGAATGCATCATACTTGGTTTCTCCAGTTTCTTTTCCAGGTTTCCAAACCGTTTAACACTGCCCTGCTCGTTACTAGGCAAAGGTGGATGATTTTCTTTCCAAGGTAGCCCCGTCTCGAAGCACCCTTCAGGACTTCTTACTAGCTGCTCTTTGAAGTCTTCATACACACTCTTTTGGTCACCTTCAGGTCTATCTTCCAGTCCTAGGACATCGAATTTGCTCAATAACTCGTAGTCGCTGCTTGATGTTTGCGTCAAAAACACAGTTGACAGATCAGCTTCGGTTCCAGGAGACATAATTGTCCATCCAAGGTGTATTAACTCAGCTACCGGTTCTCCGGGTTTTCCCACTCGTGGCTCAGCTTGCATCTTGATTCGGGCATAGTCGCTGGCTCCTAGGATTAAATGTACAGGGAGTTCTTGTTTCTTGTCAGTCTCATCCATGTTTACCCCATTCAAGTGCGGAAACTCTGCCATCATACCATCATACTTTGGATTCTTCAAGGACAGTAGCACAGCTCGATCAACTTTAGTAACTTCTGTGTTAAGGCAAAAGTCTTCTTTCAAGTTGTGGATTTCCAGATCATACACTTTAGTGATTCGGTTGACAGTGTGCATCATCATCTCTATTCTTTTCGACTCTCTTCGAATAGGATTCTTGTTTAGGCTGTCGAGTAAGGAAGCAGATGTATTAGCTGCCAGCTCCAGTGTCTAGGAGGGCACGACACTTGATTCCACTGATATTTACTATTACCACTGGGTAGACAACGGAACATTTCCCAGTTGCTGCAAGCAAGTTCTCAGAGTCTTTGTCGCAAATATGATATCTCATCTTGCAAAATTGACAAACAAACTTGCTGCGACATTCAGCTGCTTTGTGCTTTACACCAGTGCAATTAAAGTAACAAGGGTAAATTGTAATATGGCAATTGTCGTACTCAGCGAGCCCCCCCTCCCCCCAGTATTTACGTAATTTTAGTTCGCAATGCCGCAAGAGGATGTTTTTAATATGATATTATCACAAATTTAAAGTCGACAAGGCCATTATCTCGTCGAAAATACGCGTTTGAAGATTAACAAACTTGACCGAGTCAAATTAGTGCGTTAAGAAACTAAGTACTAGTTCATGTTCGCATCTGTCACAGCCAATCTCGTTCCCAGAGCCTTCTCACGCGGGCCGTGCCCGTCGACCGAAGGCTCTTGGATAATCCATTTGAAGTCGACATTTCATTGGTTGAATAATTGATATTTCTGTCACAGCATGACGATGCGAGCAAAAGCGCTACCAACCAGCCAACCGCGTCAGTTGTGGTTCGTGTGTCAAGAGAAAACAGTACGAAGGACAAAGTAGAAGACGAAAGTCAGTACTACGAGAACTTTAAATTAAAGTGAACAGTTACCATGGAAGAGAATATTAAATTGAAGTCAGACAACAAACAACAACGATCTTTCTTTTGCAGAAAGATACAGATCCCAATATTTCGTATTCTTATCATCGTTGTCTTCATTTCTTTGCTCAATTTTGCGCTCGTCTCTGGTAACAACAGGGTTAAAACCCTGGAGGAAAAGATGCCAATAGAAAGTGTCTCAACATCAACATCTCAAGAGATGACAGCCGGGAGAACCAAACGAAGCACTGAGCCAACAAAGATAGAGATGTTGACAAGGCTGAGAAAGATAAAAGAGAGGTAACAATTGTCGACCATGCATACAAGGCGTATTTAGATAATACCAACTTCCATTGTAATTATTACCAGGCCTGAATCATTACTGTGTCTGTGTAACTGTTCATGTATATTGTTTGTAGGTTTAACCAAGCCTACCATTCTGTTGGACGTCAGCCGGCGTTCGTACTCAGAGGTCCCCCAGGAAAGCCAGGAAGAGATGGAAAGTCAGGAAGAGATGGCATGCAAGGACGTGACGCAATACCAGGTCGGTGTATTTTTCAGTCATTGTATGACATATATCAGGTAAAGACAATTCGCAATGCTTGCTAAAGCGAATTTGTTGGTTCACAGGTACACAAGGTGGCCGGGGAGGAAAAGACAAAGGAGGACCCGGCTAGCACACAACGTAATCACAACGTTGATTGGATTTAAACACAAAAAAGATTTACAAAAGTAGTTGAAAATAACATGTAGTAAACCAGTGGTGGTAGGATACTAAAGTATTAAAAATTCTGAAACTTATCTCAAATGAATTTGTTATTGCTAACATCTGTCTACCCACTTCGAAAGAAATTATTGACACTTTAGCTTCATCGAATGGTTGCCGTGGTAACGAAGTCACGCCCTTTAAAAGGTATTTTTTAAGCCTTCACGCCAACTTCTATAGCTTCAATACTACACAGCTTATGAGGTTCATATGAATAGGATATGTTATACGAATATAGTGCAATGCAATGAAGCTAACATTTACATGTAAACACGTTTAGTGTACAAAATATTCAACTTTTTTTCAACGACTGGCAATTTTGGCCACACCTATTGCATAGCAATATTAGTAAGGAACAATACTTGTAAATTTCATGGCACTACCTTAAATACTTTAAGTGAGAGAAGTGTTAAGCTTTGAAGCTTGCCGTGAAATTTGATCTTTCAGAAAAAGGACGTTAAAGAGACGAGGGTTCGCCCAAACTATTGTGATCTACTATAATTACTGTAAAATGTATGGTTTTATTCTAAACCATATCAAATCTAATATCACTAGAAAGCTTATGAAGCATAGATTCTCAAAATTTAATCTATATAATCAATAACTACATTGTAATCTGACACCAGATACCGCATACTGTGACAGACTTGTTTGTCTTTGAGAAAGATTTTAGCTACTAGCTGGCTATTGCATAAAAATCGTTTGTTTAGTTTAGTGTCAAATGAAAGAATACGGTTATTTTTCTTAATTGTTGGATAATATAAATTTTTGTACTCCAAAAACATTTTAGCGACGATTACTTTTGTAATCTAAGTATGTTCCCGACAGTCGTCTGCCGATCATTATGACGGTAATTTTGCTCAGGAAAAATAGATATGTATCAGACTATATTCTGGAATAAAAATGGCATGAGCCGTAGCCCAATTTTAAGAACGAGGGGAATTATACCTAACTCAACACGGGAAAAGTCCAAAAGGGAAACCGAAACAACACCTAAGCGAGAGATTATATAGTCAGACTTATGTTTCTAAGTTTTAAAAATCGGTTGTCTTCGACACTTTTCGAGCTAGGGACAAATTTGTATTTTACAACATGGCGGACGCTCCTAGTTTCCTGCCGTGACAGCCTCCACTGTTAGCTCGAACCCAGTGGATCCGTAAGTTCTTGTACAAGATCAGGAGATCGGTATCATAGGACTTGATGATGTCCTCGCCAGCTAGAACACGACAACGTGGAAACTGAGAAGTACTCGGAAGTAGTTCCACGAGAACCGTGAAAGACGTCCACTCGTTGCAAAACTCTCTCGCTGATCAACCCGAGTAAACAAACATATTCAAATATTATATGGAACCAACAGAGCATCGTTTGAAACTCTGCTTTCGTTCGACCGCAACGTGGTGTTTCCAAGGGCACAACGTGACGTTGCTACGGAATTTTGACAGGGTTTCAATTAGTGATTAATTTGTTATAATATTGCCGTTGCTCTTTCTCCACCGTTTTCCAATATATTATCAATAATGCTTTTCCTTATATCATCTGATAGAGCTTTCCCAACATTATATGTCCGTCCGGCCATGCTAAATCGTTTACTAGACATTTTTTTATAATATCTACTCACCACGATCGCGAATAACAAATTAATCACTAATTGAAACCCTGTAAAAGTTCCGTAGCAACGTCACGTTGTGCCCTTGGCAACAATACGTTGCGGTCCAATGAACGCAGAGTTTCAAGCGATGAAACAACGTCTTAATTTAGCAAGCTGCAAGCTCAACCGCAAATGGCGGTATGTGGCGTGATAACGTTGTACGAACGTTGGCATTTAACGTTAATATTGGCGTGAATTGGTTTGCGCAATAAACGTTGTATTACGTTACGTTACGTTATGTGAAAAATAATTCGTTCAGTAAACGTCATCAAATGTGTTTTTCACGTTGTATCCTAAATATCGGATGTCTATTACAAAATCACGCACTCACGATGTTACAGTCTCCCCAAATCTCGAACGAAATCAACACAATGTATTTTCCATTTAGTCTCTCCTCAGTCCTTTTCTCACGCTGCCTACCTAAAAATAACCTTGTCTCATGTTCCAATTAATGTTTTAATTACATTTATTGGACTTTCATTAAAGTCAAATATATAACTGCAGTATAATAATAATTAACCAAAACGGTTCAATATTAGAGAACTAATTGTAAGTATATGATTATAGTCAAACTTTTAAACTAATGTTCCTCCGCTTCTTCACCAGCTATAAGTCGAATGTTCTCACAAATTCACGAGCTGTTGCATTCAAGTCGTGCTTCTTCTTCGTTCGATCGCATGATAATTCCATGGGATAAAGATGTTGGATAGTCCGTTCTAGAAAAGATTTGTCAGCTCTCAATCGAACTGCTCGCACAACCCCATCTCTGCTTTTTATCAATCTTTCGACAATTCCAATTTTCCATTTCCTACGATTTCGCTCGTCTCCCTTGATCAGAAACAACGTCCCGGGTGTAACGTTCATTTCTTTGACTAGACTCTTTATGTTATGTCGTTCTCTCAAGGTTTTCAAACACGCGGATGACCATTTTGACCACCAGGCATCTTTACATTTCTGCAAATACTTGGCTCTTTTTCTCAGGTCAGTGTTGTCGTCTGTGAGGTCTGCGCTCTCTGGAATTGTGTTGGGTCGTCCAACCATCAAGGCGTGTGGCATTTGTATATCATCCTCCACGTAACTCAACGGTCGGTTGTTTAGAACTGTTTCAATATCCAGCAGTACCTCTTCTAGCTCGTCTCAGCTCAGGTAGGCTTTTCCCGCGGTCTTGTACAATGCTTGCTTCACCAACCCAACCATTCGTTCGAATTGCCCACCCCACCAAGGGGCTCGGCTGAGGTTGAATTGCCAGACTATCTTCTGCTTTGCTAGCCAGTCATGTAACTGTTCGTCCTTCATAGCCTTGCGCAACCACTTTGCTGCGGCGACGAAAGTCTTTCCATTGTCTGAATAGATTCTGTCAGGCCGACCACGTCTCGCGATGAAGCGTTTCAGACTTCGGATGGACTTTTCCGTTGTTAAATCTGGAAGCAACTCCAAATAAAGCGCTCTCGTCAAATTGCATGCATAAAGCAAGATATATGATTTCTTCTCCGGACCTTTCTTTGCACGATATAATATTGGACCGGCATAGTCAATGCCAACGACTTGAAACGGCATTGACCCTTCAGTTCGATCGCGTGAAAGGTTTCCAGTAGGTGGTTGAGCGAACGCTGTTGCTTGACACCGTTTGCAACAAAAGCATCCCTTGATTAGGCGTTTGGTGAAGCTTCGGAGACGTGGAATCCAGTAATACTTTCTAACTGCTGTCATTGTGAGTCCGACTCCCCCATGGGGAGTTTGCTTGTGGGCGTCCATCAGTAGCTTTTCAGTGAACGTTGACTTGTCAGGCAAGTATATTGGGTATATTATAAGTATTGTTGGGCATTTCACTCGATTACATAGCATGTTCTAAGGATTTTGGATGAAGGAAAATTCGAGTGTAGAATATATACATTTTAAGACCAAACCGGGACCAGTTGCGAAAAATGCAACTACACAGGCCTTCCGGCAGGAATTGAACCCACGACCTTGCGATTCTAGTGCAATGCTCTGACCACTGAGCCACGGAGGGCGTTGCCGAGTGCTTGATCGCGAGTTCTGTATATATAATAAGGTAGTAATGCCAGGAGAGAATTGGGTATATTATAAGTAATATTGGGCATTTCACTCGATTACATAGCATGTTCTAAGGATTTTAAGTATATATCGGGTAGTCGCCTTGAATTCGATCTCGACACTCGTATATACCACGATCGTTTCGTTGTAGATTCAATCTTAGTTGATCTTCCTGGAATTCATTTGTACCTTGGCATCTCCCTTGTACCCTCTTTATCCAGAAGTCAACTTGAACTTTGGTCTCCTTTGTTGTCAAAGGACCTTTGTTGCGCAATGAACGCGTCACCTTGCAATTGTTGATGAACCTTGCTAGCCATGCTGTTATCCGTATAGTTTTCCAAAACTCATACTTCTCCAACACCTTATCTAGCCTGCCTTGCTGTTGGATTGCCACCGCCAATACTTCGCTCACCGTCTTGGCTTCTGACTCGGTTTCTGGGGTTGAACTAGTAACAATTTTCTGAGGCCAATCATCTGGGTGCTGCAACCACACTGGTCCATTCCACCAAAGTTGGGATAGTTGATCCGCTGATGCACCACGACTTCCCACATCAGCTGGGTTTTCGGACGTTGGAACATGTCTCCAGTGGATGTACTGTTTATCTTGAATCTTTTTCACTCTGTTTCGGATGAACTGCTTACATTCCCCGTTGCCTTTGATCCAGTGCAGAGCAACCGCGCTATCCAGCCAACATGTGTCTCGAATGGGAAGGGGTTGAAGTGCTTATTTTACGTTGTGCCGAAGATTAACCGACATGTGCCCAGCTACCAGCTCAAGTCTTGGTATTATTAGACCTTCCTTGGACAGGCGTGATCTTGACGTTAGCAGCCCTTGGTTAGTGCACGATGATTGGTAGACAACGGCGTACGCGGCTGTGGAGACTCCTTTCGCGCTTGCATCACCGAATACATGCAGGTCGATTGCTTTTATTTCTTCTCGGTCTGCAGTTAGGCTTCTTGGTATTTCGACTTTTGGGGGTAATTTTCGTACCCAGTGGAGCCACTTTGCTTGCAGGTTACTCGGAAGTAGTTTATCCCAGCCAATACGGAGATCACATGCTTCTCTGTATAACACTTTCCCCGCTAGCGTCATTGGTGAAACCAGGCCAAGTGGATCATAACACTTCGCAATCTTTCCAAGTATCCCTCTTTTGGTTGGTTCGGCAGGCTGGGCAGGAAAAGTCACTCCAAGCAATCTTGTTTCTCCTTTCTTGACACCCTATTGTTATTTCGCGTAGCTTTGTTCAGGTACACTTGACGGCTGGTTTTCCATCTCAAGGGTTGGGTCATTCGAGTGCCACTTGTGTAATTCAAAACCTGCTTCACCAAAGATTGATATGGCTGACTCTTTAAGATATTGGGCGTTACTCGTCGTCTCTCCTCCACCAATCAGATCATCTACGTAAAGACTTCGCTTAACTTCTTGCACCACGTCTGGAAACTTAGAGTCACAGTTTTCGAGATGCTGTTCGATTACTCCACCGAGGAAGAATGGTGATTGTGCCAATCCAAATAATGCTCGAGTAAATCTTAACATTTCTATTTCCTTTGTCACGGTGTCTTTCAACAAATGGAATCTCATTCCATCCCTGTCTTCTTCTTTGACTCGCACTTGCAGGAATGCTTGCTTTAAGTCACCAGCAACTGCCACAGGATACAATCGATTTCGGATGAGAACACTCCAAAAAAGGTTTTTGTAGCGGTGGTCCTGTCTCCAGACAGTCGTTAAGGGATGGTGCCTTTTCATGAGCTTTGCCTGAGGGATCATATACGATACGAATCTTGGTAGTTTCAGATGTTTCACGTATCACAGGCTTGTGTGGGATGTAGAATTATTTCTTTGGCGTGTTGTTTGAAACTGTGACCTTTTCTACAATTCCATGCTCAATCTGGTCTCGAATGCATCATATTTGGTTTCTCCAGTTTCTTTTCCAGGTTTCCAAACCGTTTAACACTGCCCTGCTCGTTACTAGGCAAAGGTGGATGATTTTCTTTCCAAGGTAGCCCCGTCTCGAAGCACCCTTCAGGACTTCTTACTAGCTGCTCTTTGAAGTCTTCATACACACTCTTTTGGTCACCTTCAGGTCTATCTTCCAGTCCTAGGACATCCAATCTGCTCAATAACTTGATGTTTGCGTCAAAAACACAGTTGACAGATCAGCTTCGGTTCCAGGAGACATAATTGTCCATCCAAGGTGTATTAACTCAGCTACCGGTTCTCCAGGTTTTCCCACTCGTGGATCAGCTTGCATCTTGATTCGGGCATAGTCGCTGGCTCCTAGGATTAAATGTACAGGGAGTTCTTGTTTCTTGTCAGTCTCATCCATGTTTACCCCATTCAAGTGCGGAAACTCTGCCATCATACCATCATACTTTGGATTCTTCAAGGACAGTAGCACAGCTCGATCAACTTTAGTAACTTCTGTGTTAAGGCAAAAGTCTTCTTTCAAGTTGTGGATTTCCAGATCATACACTTTAGTGATTCGGTTGACAGTGTGCATCATCATCTCTATTCTTTTCGACTCTCTTCGAATAGGATTCTTGTTTAGGCGGTCGAGTAAGGAAGCAGATGTATTAGCTGCCAGCTCCAGTGTCTAGGAGGGCACGACACTTGATTCCACTGATATTTACTATTACCACTGGGTAGACAACGGAACATTTCCCAGTTGCTGCAAGCAAGTTCTCAGAGTCTTTGTCGCAAATATGATATCTCATCTTGCAAAATTGACAAACAAACTTGCTGCGACATTCAGCTGCTTTGTGCTTTACACCAGTGCAATTAAAGTAACAAGGGTAAATTGTAATATGGCAATTGTCGTACTCAGCGAGCCCCCCCTCCCCCCAGTATTTACGTAATTTTAGTTCGCAATGCCGCAAGAGGATGTTTTTAATATGATATTATCACAAATTTAAAGTCGACAAGGCCATTATCTCGTCGAAAATACGCGTTTGAAGATTAACAAACTTGACCGAGTCAAATTAGTGCGTTAAGAAACTAAGTACTAGTTCATGTTCGCATCTGTCACAGCCAATCTCGTTCCCAGAGCCTTCTCACGCGGGCCGTGCCCGTCGACCGAAGGCTCTTGGATAATCCATTTGAAGTCGACATTTCATTGGTTGAATAATTGATATTTCTGTCACAGCATGACGATGCGAGCAAAAGCGCTACCAACCAGCCAACCGCGTCAGTTGTGGTTCGTGTGTCAAGAGAAAACAGTACGAAGGACAAAGTAGAAGACGAAAGTCAGTACTACGAGAACTTTAAATTAAAGTGAACAGTTACCATGGAAGAGAATATTAAATTGAAGTCAGACAACAAACAACAACGATCTTTCTTTTGCAGAAAGATACAGATCCCAATATTTCGTATTCTTATCATCGTTGTCTTCATTTCTTTGCTCAATTTTGCGCTCGTCTCTGGTAACAACAGGGTTAAAACCCTGGAGGAAAAGATGCCAATAGAAAGTGTCTCAACATCAACATCTCAAGAGATGACAGCCGGGAGAACCAAACGAAGCACTGAGCCAACAAAGATAGAGATGTTGACAAGGCTGAGAAAGATAAAAGAGAGGTAACAATTGTCGACCATGCATACAAGGCGTATTTAGATAATACCAACTTCCATTGTAATTATTACCAGGCCTGAATCATTACTGTGTCTGTGTAACTGTTCATGTATATTGTTTGTAGGTTTAACCAAGCCTACCATTCTGTTGGACGTCAGCCGGCGTTCGTACTCAGAGGTCCCCCAGGAAAGCCAGGAAGAGATGGAAAGTCAGGAAGAGATGGCATGCAAGGACGTGACGCAATACCAGGTCGGTGTATTTTTCAGTCATTGTATGACATATATCAGGTAAAGACAATTCGCAATGCTTGCTAAAGCGAATTTGTTGGTTCACAGGTACACAAGGTGGCCGGGGAGGAAAAGACAAAGGAGGACCCGGCTAGCACACAACGTAATCACAACGTTGATTGGATTTAAACACAAAAAAGATTTACAAAAGTAGTTGAAAATAACATGTAGTAAACCAGTGGTGGTAGGATACTAAAGTATTAAAAATTCTGAAACTTATCTCAAATGAATTTGTTATTGCTAACATCTGTCTCTACCCACTTCGAAAGAAATTATTGACACTTTAGCTTCATCGAATGGTTGCCGTGGTAACGAAGTCACGCCCTTTAAAAGGTATTTTTTAAGCCTTCACGCCAACTTCTATAGCTTCAATACTACATAGCTTATGAGGTTCATATGAATAGGATATGTTATACGAATATAGTGCAATGCAATGAAGCTAACATTTACATGTAAACACGTTTAGTGTACAAAATATTCAACTTTTTTTCAACGACTGGCAATTTTGGCCACACCTATTGCATAGCAATATTAGTAAGGAACAATACTTGTAAATTTCATGGCACTACCTTAAATACTTTAAGTGAGAGAAGTGTTAAGCTTTGAAGCTTGCCGTGAAATTTGATCTTTCAGAAAAAGGACGTTAAAGAGACGAGGGTTCGCCCAAACTATTGTGATCTACTATAATTACTGTAAAATGTATGGTTTTATTCTAAACCATATCAAATCTAATATCACTAGAAAGCTTATGAAGCATAGATTCTCAAAATTTAATCTATATAATCAATAACTACATTGTAATCTGACACCAGATACCGCATACTGTGACAGACTTGTTTGTCTTTGAGAAAGATTTTAGCTACTAGCTGGCTATTGCATAAAATCGTTTGTTTAGTTTAGTGTCAAATGAAAGAATACGGTTATTTTTCTTAATTGTTGGATAATATAAATTTTTGTACTCCAAAAACATTTTAGCGACGATTACTTTTGTAATCTAAGTATGTTCCCGACAGTCGTCTGCCGATCATTATGACGGTAATTTTGCTCAGGAAAAATAGATATGTATCAGACTATATTCTGGAATAAAAATGGCATGAGCCGTAGCCCAATTTTAAGAACGAGGGGAATTATACCTAACTCAACACGGGAAAAGTCCAAAAGGGAAACCGAAACAACACCTAAGCGAGAGATTATATAGTCAGACTTATGTTTCTAAGTTTTAAAAATCGGTTGTCTTCGACACTTTTCGAGCTAGGGACAAATTTGTATTTTACAACATGGCGGACGCTCCTAGTTTCCTGCCGTGACAGCCTCCACTGTTAGCTCGAACCCAGTGGATCCGTAAGTTCTTGTACAAGATCAGGAGATCGGTATCATAGGACTTGATGATGTCCTCGCCAGCTAGAACACGACAACGTGGAAACTGAGAAGTACTCGGAAGTAGTTCCACGAGAACCGTGAAAGACGTCCACTCGTTGCAAAACTCTCTCGCTGATCAACCCGAGTAAACAAACATATTCAAATATTATATGGAACCAACAGAGCATCGTTTGAAACTCTGCTTTCGTTCGACCGCAACGTGGTGTTTCCAAGGGCACAACGTGACGTTGCTACGGAATTTTGACAGGGTTTCAATTAGTGATTAATTTGTTATAATATTGCCGTTGCTCTTTCTCCACCGTTTTCCAATATATTATCAATAATGCTTTTCCTTAAATCATCTGATAGAGCTTTCCCAACATTATATGTCCGTCCGGCCATGCTAAATCGTTTACTAGACATTTTTTTATAATATCTACTCACCACGATCGCGAATAACAAATTAATCACTAATTGAAACCCTGTAAAAGTTCCGTAGCAACGTCACGTTGTGCCCTTGGCAACAATACGTTGCGGTCCAATGAACGCAGAGTTTCAAGCGATGAAACAACGTCTTAATTTAGCAAGCTGCAAGCTCAACCGCAAATGGCGGTATGTGGCGTGATAACGTTGTACGAACGTTGGCATTTAACGTTAATATTGGCGTGAATTGGTTTGCGCAATAAACGTTGTATTACGTTACGTTACGTTATGTGAAAAATAATTCGTTCAGTAAACGTCATCAAATGTGTTTTTTCACGTTGTATCCTAAATATCGGATGTCTATTACAAAATCACGCACTCACGATGTTACAGTCTCCCCAAATCTCGAACGAAATCAACACAATGTATTTTCCATTTAGTCTCTCCTCAGTCCTTTTCTCACGCTGCCTACCTAAAAATAACCTTGTCTCATGTTCCAATTAATGTTTTAATTACATTTATTGGACTTTCATTAAAGTCAAATATATAACTGCAGTATAATAATAATTAACCAAAACGGTTCAATATTAGAGAACTAATTGTAAGTATATGATTATAGTCAAACTTTTAAACTAATGTTCCTCCGCTTCTTCACCAGCTATAAGTCGAATGTTCTCACAAATTCACGAGCTGTTGCATTCAAGTCGTGCTTCTTCTTCGTTCGATCGCATGATAATTCCATGGGATAAAGATGTTGGATAGTCCGTTCTAGAAAAGATTTGTCAGCTCTCAATCGAACTGCTCGCACAACCCCATCTCTGCTTTTTATCAATCTTTCGACAATTCCAATTTTCCATTTCCTACGATTTCGCTCGTCTCCCTTGATCAGAACAACGTCCCGGGTGTAACGTTCATTTCTTTGACTAGACTCTTTATGTTATGTCGTTCTCTCAAGGTTTTCAAACACGCGGATGACCATTTTGACCACCAGGCATCTTTACATTTCTGCAAATACTTGGCTCTTTTTCTCAGGTCAGTGTTGTCGTCTGTGAGGTCTGCGCTCTCTGGAATTGTGTTGGGTCGTCCAACCATCAAGGCGTGTGGCATTTGTATATCATCCTCCACGTAACTCAACGGTCGGTTGTTTAGAACTGTTTCAATATCCAGCAGTACCTCTTCTAGCTCGTCTCAGCTCAGGTAGGCTTTTCCCGCGGTCTTGTACAATGCTTGCTTCACCAACCCAACCATTCGTTCGAATTGCCCACCCCACCAAGGGGCTCGGCTGAGGTTGAATTGCCAGACTATCTTCTGCTTTGCTAGCCAGTCATGTAACTGTTCGTCCTTCATAGCCTTGCGCAACCACTTTGCTGCGGCGACGAAAGTCTTTCCATTGTCTGAATAGATTCTGTCAGGCCGACCACGTCTCGCGATGAAGCGTTTCAGACTTCGGATGGACTTTTCCGTTGTTAAATCTGGAAGCAACTCCAAATAAAGCGCTCTCGTCAAATTGCATGCATAAAGCAAGATATATGATTTCTTCTCCGGACCTTTCTTTGCACGATATAATATTGGACCGGCATAGTCAATGCCAACGACTTGAAACGGCATTGACCCTTCAGTTCGATCGCGTGAAAGGTTTCCAGTAGGTGGTTGAGCGAACGCTGTTGCTTGACACCGTTTGCAACAAAAGCATCCCTTGATTAGGCGTTTGGTGAAGCTTCGGAGACGTGGAATCCAGTAATACTTTCTAACTGCTGTCATTGTGAGTCCGACTCCCCCATGGGGAGTTTGCTTGTGGGCGTCCATCAGTAGCTTTTTCAGTGAACGTTTGACTTGTCAGGCAAGTATATTGGGTATATTATAAGTATTGTTGGGCATTTCACTCGATTACATAGCATGTTCTAAGGATTTTGGATGAAGGAAAATTCGAGTGTAGAATATATACATTTTAAGACCAAACCGGGACCAGTTGCGAAAAATGCAACTACACAGGCCTTCCGGCAGGAATTGAACCCACGACCTTGCGATTCTAGTGCAATGCTCTGACCACTGAGCCACGGAGGGCGTTGCCGAGTGCTTGATCGCGAGTTCTGTATATATAATAAGGTAGTAATGCCAGGAGAGAATTGGGTATATTATAAGTAATATTGGGCATTTCACTCGATTACATAGCATGTTCTAAGGATTTTAAGTATATATCGGGTAGTCGCCTTGAATTCGATCTCGACACTCGTATATACCACGATCGTTTCGTTGTAGATTCAATCTTAGTTGATCTTCCTGGAATTCATTTGTACCTTGGCATCTCCCTTGTACCCTCTTTATCCAGAAGTCAACTTGAACTTTGGTCTCCTTTGTTGTCAAAGGACCTTTGTTGCGCAATGAACGCGTCACCTTGCAATTGTTGATGAACCTTGCTAGCCATGCTGTTATCCGTATAGTTTTCCAAAACTCATACTTCTCCAACACCTTATCTAGCCTGCCTTGCTGTTGGATTGCCACCGCCAATACTTCGCTCACCGTCTTGGCTTCTGACTCGGTTTCTGGGGTTGAACTAGTAACAATTTTCTGAGGCCAATCATCTGGGTGCTGCAACCACACTGGTCCATTCCACCAAAGTTGGGATAGTTGATCCGCTGATGCACCACGACTTCCCACATCAGCTGGGTTTTCGGACGTTGGAACATGTCTCCAGTGGATGTACTGTTTATCTTGAATCTTTTTCACTCTGTTTCGGATGAACTGCTTACATTCCCCGTTGCCTTTGATCCAGTGCAGAGCAACCGCGCTATCCAGCCAACATGTGTCTCGAATGGGAAGGGGTTGAAGTGCTTATTTTACGTTGTGCCGAAGATTAACCGACATGTGCCCAGCTACCAGCTCTAGTCTTGGTATTATTAGACCTTCCTTGGACAGGCGTGATCTTGACGTTAGCAGCCCTTGGTTAGTGCACGATGATTGGTAGACAACGGCGTACGCGGCTGTGGAGACTCCTTTCGCGCTTGCATCACCGAATACATGCAGGTCGATTGCTTTTATTTCTTCTCGGTCTGCAGTTAGGCTTCTTGGTATTTCGACTTTTGGGGGTAATTTTCGTACCCAGTGGAGCCACTTTGCTTGCAGGTTACTCGGAAGTAGTTTATCCCAGCCAATACGGAGATCACATGCTTCTCTGTATAACACTTTCCCCGCTAGCGTCATTGGTGAAACCAGGCCAAGTGGATCATAACACTTCGCAATCTTTCCAAGTATCCCTCTTTTGGTTGGTTCGGCAGGCTGGGCAGGAAAAGTCACTCCAAGCAATCTTGTTTCTCCTTTCTTGACACCCAATTGTTATTTCGCGTAGCTTTGTTCAGGTACACTTGACGGCTGGTTTTCCATCTCAAGGGTTGGGTCATTCGAGTGCCACTTGTGTAATTCAAACCCTGCTTCACCAAAGATTGATATGGCTGACTCTTTAAGATATTGGGCGTTACTCGTCGTCTCTCCTCCACCAATCAGATCATCTACGTAAAGACTTCGCTTAACTTCTTGCACCACGTCTGGAAACTTAGAGTCACAGTTTTCGAGATGCTGTTCGATTACTCCACCGAGGAAGAATGGTGATGGTGCCAATCCAAATAATGCTCGAGTAAATCTTAACGTTTCTATTTCCTTTGTCACGGTGTCTTTCAACAAATGGAATCTCATTCCATCCCTGTCTTCTTCTTTGACTCGCACTTGCAGGAATGCTTGCTTTAAGTCACCAGCAACTGCCACAGGATACAATCGATTTCGGATGAGAACACTCCAAAAAAGGTTTTTGTAGCGGTGGTCCTGTCTCCAGACAGTCGTTAAGGGATGGTGCCTTTTCATGAGCTTTGCCTGAGGGATCATATACGATACGAATCTTGGTAGTTTCAGATGTTTCACGTATCACAGGCTTGTGTGGGATGTAGAATTATTTCTTTGGCGTGTTGTTTGAAACTGTGACCTTTTCTACAATTCCATGCTCAATCTGGTCTCGAATGCATCATACTTGGTTTCTCCAGTTTCTTTTCCAGGTTTCCAAACCGTTTAACACTGCCCTGCTCGTTACTAGGCAAAGGTGGATGATTTTCTTTCCAAGGTAGCCCCGTCTCGAAGCACCCTTTAGGATTTCTTACTAGCTGCTCTTTGAAGTCTTCATACACACTCTTTTGGTCACCTTCAGGTCTATCTTCCAGTCCTAGGACATCGAATTTGCTCAATAACTCGTAGTCGCTGCTTGATGTTTGCGTCAAAAACACAGTTGACAGATCAGCTTCGGTTCCAGGAGACATAATTGTCCATCCAAGGTGTATTAACTCAGCTACCGGTTCTCCGGGTTTTCCCACTCGTGGCTCAGCTTGCATCTTGATTCGGGCATAGTCGCTGGCTCCTAGGATTAAATGTACAGGGAGTTCTTGTTTCTTGTCAGTCTCATCCATGTTTACCCCATTCAAGTGCGGAAACTCTGCCATCATACCATCATACTTTGGATTCTTCAAGGACAGTAGCACAGCTCGATCAACTTTAGTAACTTCTGTGTTAAGGCAAAAGTCTTCTTTCAAGTTGTGGATTTCCAGATCATACACTTTAGTGATTCGGTTGACAGTGTGCATCATCATCTCTATTCTTTTCGACTCTCTTCGAATAGGATTCTTGTTTAGGCGGTCGAGTAAGGAAGCAGATGTATTAGCTGCCAGCTCCAGTGTCTAGGAGGGCACGACACTTGATTCCACTGATATTTACTATTACCACTGGGTAGACAACGGAACATTTCCCAGTTGCTGCAAGCAAGTTCTCAGAGTCTTTGTCGCAAATATGATATCTCATCTTGCAAAATTGACAAACAAACTTGCTGCGACATTCAGCTGCTTTGTGCTTTACACCAGTGCAATTAAAGTAACAAGGGTAAATTGTAATATGGCAATTGTCGTACTCAGCGAGCCCCACCCTCCCCCCAGTATTTACGTAATTTTAGTTCGCAATGCCGCAAGAGGATGTTTTTAATATGATATTATCACAAATTTAAAGTCGACAAGGCCATTATCTCGTCGAAAATACGCGTTTGAAGATTAACAAACTTGACCGAGTCAAATTAGTGCGTTAAGAAACTAAGTACTAGTTCATGTTCGCATCTGTCACAGCCAATCTCGTTCCCAGAGCCTTCTCACGCGGGCCGTGCCCGTCGACCGAAGGCTCTTGGATAATCCATTTGAAGTCGACATTTCATTGGTTGAATAATTGATATTTCTGTCACAGCATGACGATGCGAGCAAAAGCGCTACCAACCAGCCAACCGCGTCAGTTGTGGTTCGTGTGTCAAGAGAAAACAGTACGAAGGACAAAGTAGAAGACGAAAGTCAGTACTACGAGAACTTTAAATTAAAGTGAACAGTTACCATGGAAGAGAATATTAAATTGAAGTCAGACAACAAACAACAACGATCTTTCTTTTGCAGAAAGATACAGATCCCAATATTTCGTATTCTTATCATCGTTGTCTTCATTTCTTTGCTCAATTTTGCGCTCGTCTCTGGTAACAACAGGGTTAAAACCCTGGAGGAAAAGATGCCAATAGAAAGTGTCTCAACATCAACATCTCAAGAGATGACAGCCGGGAGAACCAAACGAAGCACTGAGCCAACAAAGATAGAGATGTTGACAAGGCTGAGAAAGATAAAAGAGAGGTAACAATTGTCGACCATGCATACAAGGCGTATTTAGATAATACCAACTTCCATTGTAATTATTACCAGGCCTGAATCATTACTGTGTCTGTGTAACTGTTCATGTATATTGTTTGTAGGTTTAAACCAAGCCTACCATTCTGTTGGACGTCAGCCGGCGTTTCGTACTCAGAGGTCCCCCAGGAAAGCCAGGAAGAGATGGAAAGTCAGGAAGAGATGGCATGCAAGGAACGTGACGCAATACCAGGTCGGTGTATTTTTCAGTCATTGTATGACATATATCAGGTAAAGACAATTCGCAATGCTTGCTAAAGCGAATTTGTTGGTTCACAGGTACACAAGGTGGCCGGGGAGGAAAAGACAAAGGAGGACCCGGCTAGCACACAACGTAATCACAACGTTGATTGCATTTAAACACAAAAAAGATTTACAAAAGTAGTTGAAAATAACATGTAGTAAACC
This sequence comes from Paragorgia papillata, assembly GCA_035771165.1. Taxonomy (NCBI): domain Eukaryota; kingdom Metazoa; phylum Cnidaria; class Anthozoa; order Scleralcyonacea; family Coralliidae; genus Paragorgia; species Paragorgia papillata. Next base: position 125,413 of record JAWNZC010000113.1, on the reverse strand, counting down.
AGTGGTGGTAGGATACTAAAGTATTAAAAATTCTGAAACTTATCTCAAATGAATTTGTTATTGCTAACATCTGTCTACCCACTTCGAAAGAAATTATTGACACTTTAGCTTCATCGAATGGTTGCCGTGGTAACGAAGTCACGCCCTTTAAAAGGTATTTTTTAAGCCTTCACGCCAACTTCTATAGCTTCAATACTACATAGCTTATGAGGTTCATATGAATAGGATATGTTATACGAATATAGTGCAATGCAATGAAGCTAACATTTACATGTAAACACGTTTAGTGTACAAAATATTCAACTTTTTTTCAACGACTGGCAATTTTGGCCACACCTATTGCATAGCAATATTAGTAAGGAACAATACTTGTAAATTTCATAGCACTACCTTAAATACTTTAAGTGAGAGAAGTGTTAAGCTTTGAAGCTTGCCGTGAAATTTGATCTTTCAGAAAAAGGACGTTAAAGAGACGAGGTTCGCCCAAACTATTGTGATCTACTATAATTACTGTAAAATGTATGGTTTTATTCTAAACCATATCAAATCTAATATCACTAGAAAGCTTATGAAGCATAGATTCTCAAAATTTAATCTATATAATCAATAACTACATTGTAATCTGACACCAGATACCGCATACTGTGACAGACTTGTTTGTCTTTGAGAAAGATTTTAGCTACTAGCTGGCTATTGCATAAAATCGTTTGTTTAGTTTAGTGTCAAATGAAAGAATACGGTTATTTTTCTTAATTGTTGGATAATATAAATTTTTGTACTCCAAAAACATTTTAGCGACGATTACTTTTGTAATCTAAGTATGTTCCCGACAGTCGTCTGCCGATCATTATGACGGTAATTTTGCTCAGGAAAAATAGATATGTATCAGACTATATTCTGGAATAAAAATGGCATGAGCCGTAGCCCAATTTTAAGAACGAGGGGAATTATACCTAACTCAACACGGGAAAAGTCCAAAAGGGAAACCGAAACAACACCTAAGCGAGAGATTATATAGTCAGACTTATGTTTCTAAGTTTTAAAAATCGGTTGTCTTCGACACTTTTCGAGCTAGGGACAAATTTGTATTTTACAACATGGCGGACGCTCCTAGTTTCCTGCCGTGACAGCCTCCACTGTTAGCTCGAACCCAGTGGATCCGTAAGTTCTTGTACAAGATCAGGAGATCGGTATCATAGGACTTGATGATGTCCTCGCCAGCTAGAACACGACAACGTGGAAACTGAGAAGTACTCGGAAGTAGTTCCACGAGAACCGTGAAAGACGTCCACTCGTTGCAAAACTCTCTCGCTGATCAACCCGAGTAAACAAACATATTCAAATATTATATGGAACCAACAGAGCATCGTTTGAAACTCTGCTTTCGTTCGACCGCAACGTGGTGTTTCCAAGGGCACAACGTGACGTTGCTACGGAATTTTGACAGGGTTTCAATTAGTGATTAATTTGTTATAATATTGCCGTTGCTCTTTCTCCACCGTTTTCCAATATATTATCAATAATGCTTTTCCTTAAATCATCTGATAGAGCTTTCCCAACATTATATGTCCGTCCGGCCATGCTAAATCGTTTACTAGACATTTTTTTATAATATCTACTCACCACGATCGCGAATAACAAATTAATCACTAATTGAAACCCTGTAAAAGTTCCGTAGCAACGTCACGTTGTGCCCTTGGCAACAATACGTTTGCGGTCCAATGAACGCAGAGTTTCAAGCGATGAAACAACGTCTTAATTTAGCAAGCTGCAAGCTCAACCGCAAATGGCGGTATGTGGCGTGATAACGTTGTACGAACGTTGGCATTTAACGTTAATATTGGCGTGAATTGGTTTGCGCAATAAACGTTGTATTACGTTACGTTACGTTATGTGAAAAATAATTCGTTCAGTAAACGTCATCAAATGTGTTTTTCACGTTGTATCCTAAATATCGGATGTCTATTACAAAATCACGCACTCACGATGTTACAGTCTCCCCAAATCTCGAACGAAATCAACACAATGTATTTTCCATTTAGTCTCTCCTCAGTCCTTTTCTCACGCTGCCTACCTAAAAATAACCTTGTCTCATGTTCCAATTAATGTTTTAATTACATTTATTGGACTTTCATTAAAGTCAAATATATAACTGCAGTATAATAATAATTAACCAAAACGGTTCAATATTAGAGAACTAATTGGAAGTATATGATTATAGTCAAACTTTTAAACTAATGTTCCTCCGCTTCTTCACCAGCTATGAGTCGAATGTTCTCACAAATTCACGAGCTGTTGCATTCAAGTCGTGCTTCTTCTTCGTTCGATCGCATGATAATTCCATGGGATAAAGATGTTGGATAGTCCGTTCTAGAAAAGACTTGTCAGCTCTCAATCGAACTGCTCGCACAACCCCATCTCTGCCTTTTATCAATCTTTCGACAATTCCAATTTTCCATTTCCTACGATTTCGCTCGTCTCCCTTGATCAGAACAACGTCCCCGGGTGTAACGTTCATTTCTTTGACTTGACTCTTTATGTTATGTCGTTCTCTCAAGGTTTTCAAACACGCGGATGACCATCTTGACCACCAGGCATCTTTACATTTCTGCAAATACTTGGCTCTTTTTCTCAGGTCAGTGTTGTCGTCTGTGAGGTCTGCGCTCTCTGGAATTGTGTTGGGTCGTCCAACCATCAAGGCGTGTGGCATTTGTATATCATCCTCCACGTAACTCAACGGTCGGTTGTTTAGAACTGTTTCAATATCCAGCAGTATCTCTTCTAGCTCGTCTCAGCTCAGGTAGGCTTTTCCCGCGGTCTTGTACAATGCTTGCTTCACCAACCCAACCATTCGTTCGAATTGCCAACCCCACCAAGGGGCTCGGCTGAGGTTGAATTGCCAGACTATCTTCTGCTTTGCTAGCCAGTCATGTAACTGTTCGTCCTTCATAGCCTTGCGCAACCACTTTGCTGCGGCGACGAAAGTCTTTCCATGGTCTGAATAGATTCTGTCAGGCCGACCACGTCTCGCGATGAAGCGTTTCAGACTTCGGATGCACTTTTCCGTTGTTAAATCTGGAAACAACTCCAAATAAAGCGCTCTCGTCAAATTGCATGCATAAAGCAAGATATATGATTTCTTCTCCGGACCTTTCTTTGCACGATATAATATTGGACCGGCATAGTCAATGCCAACGACTTGAAACGGCATTGACCCTTCAGTTCGATCGCGTGAAAGGTTTCCAGTAGGTGGTTGAGCGAACGCTGTTGCTTGACACCGTTTGCAACAAAAGCATCCCTTGATTAGGCGTTTGGTGAAGCTTCGGAGACGTGGAATCCAGTAATACTTTCTAACTGCTGTCATTGTGAGTCCGACTCCCCCATGGGGAGTTTGCTTGTGGGCGTCCATCAGTAGCTTTTCAGTGAACGTTGACTTGTCAGGCAAGTATATTGGGTATATTATAAGTATTGTTGGGCATTTCACTCGATTACATAGCATGTTCTAAGGATTTTGGATGAAGGAAAATTCGAGTGTAGAATATATACATTTTCAGACCAAACCGGGACCAGTTGCGAAAAATGCAACTACACAGGCCTTCCGGCAGGAATTGAACCCACGACCTTGCGATTCTAGTGCAATGCTCTGACCACTGAGCCACGGAGGGTGGTCAAGGGTTGCAAAAAATCTCAAAATTTTTTCGCAGGGCCGGGGTGGTCAAAAAATGTCAAAATTTTGTCGCAGGGCCAGGGTCGTCAAAAAATCTCAAAATTTTGTCGCATGGCTGGGGTGGTTAAAAAAACTCAAAATTTTGTCGCAGGGCCGGGGTGGTAAAAAAATGTCAAAATTTTGTCGCAGGGCCGGGGTGGTAAAAAAATGTCAAAATTTTGTCGCAGGGCCGGGGTGGTCAAAAAATCTCAAAATTTTGTCGCATGGCTGGGGTGGCTAAAAAATGTCAAAATTTTGTCGCAGGGCAGGGATGGTCAAAAAATCTCAAAATTTTGTTGCAGCGCAGGGATGGTTAAAAAATCTCAAAATTTTGTCGTGGGACCGGGGTGGTCGAAAAATCTCAAAATTTTGTTGCAGAGCCGGGGTGGTCAAAAAATCTCAAAATTTTGTCGCAGGGCCGGGGTGGTGAAAAATGTCAAAATTTTGTCGCAGGGCCAGGGTCGTTAAAAAATCTCAAAATTTTGTCGCATGGCCGGGGTGGTTAAAAAATCTCAAAACTTTGTCGCAAGGCCGGGGTGGTCAAAAAATGTCATAATTTTGTTGCAGGGCCGGGGTGGTCAAAAAATATCAAAATTTTGTTGCAGGGCAGGGGTGGTTAAAAAATCTCAAAATTTTGTTCCAGGGCAGGGATGGTTAAAAAATCTCAAAATTTTGTCGCAGAGCCGGGGTGGTCAAAAAATCTCAAAATTTTGTTGCAGAGCCGGGGTGGTCAAAAAATATCAAAATTTTGTCGCAGGGCCGGGGTGGTCAAAAATGTCAAAATTTTGTCGCAGGGCCAGGGTCGTTAAAAAATCTCAAAATTTTGTCGCATGGCTGGGGTGGTAAAAAAATGTCAAAACTTTGTCGCGGGGCCGGGGTGGTCGAAAAATCTCAAAATTTTGTCGCAGAGCCGGGGTGGTCAAAAAATCTCAAAATTTTGTCGCAGGGCGGGGGTCGTCAAAAAATCTCAAAATTTTGTCGCAGCGCCAGGGTTGCAAAATTCTCAAAATTTTGTCGCAGAACCAGGGTCGTCAAAAAATGTCAAAATTTTGTCGCATGACTGGGGTGGTTAAAAAATCTCAAAATTTTGTCGCAGGGCCGGGGTGGTCAAAAAATGTCAAAATTTTGTCGCAGGGCCGGGGTGGTAAAAAAATCTCAAAATTTTGTTGCACGGCTGGGGTGGTTAAAAAATCTCAAAATTTTGTCGCAGGGCCGGGGTGTTCAAAAAATGTCAAAATTTTGTCGCAGGGCCGGGGTGGTCAAAAAATGTCAAAATTTTGTCGCGGGGCCGGGGTGGTCAAAAAATCTCAAAATTTTGTCGCAGCGCCAGGGTTGCAAAATTCTCAAAATTTTGTCGCAGGGCCGGACAAAATTTTGAGATTTTTTAACCACCCCAGCCGTGCAACAAAATTTTGAGATTTTTTTACCACCCCGGCCCTGCGACAAAATTTTGACATTTTTTCACCACACCGGCCCTGCCGCAAAATTTTGAGATTTTTTGACCACCCCGGCCCTGCGACAAAATTTTGACATTTTTTGACCACCGCGGCCCTGCGACAAAATTTTGACATTTTTTTACCACCCCGGCCCTGCGGCAAAATTTTGAGATTTTTTAACCACCCCAGTCATGCGACAAAATTTTGAGATTTTTTGCAACCCTGGCGCTGCGACAAAATTTTGAGATTTTTTGACCACCCCCGCCCTGCGACAAAATTTTGAGATTTTTTGACCACCCCGGCTCTGCGACAAAATTTTGAGATTTTTTGACCACCCTGGCACTGCAACAAAATTTTGACATTTTTTGACCACCCCGGCCCTGCGACAAAATTTTGAGATTTTTTAACCACCCCAGCCATGCGACAAAATTTTGAGATTTTTTTACCACCCCAGCCGTGCGACAAAATTTTGACATTTTTTGAACACCCCGGCCTTGCGACATTATTTTGACATTTTTTCACCACCCCGGCCCTGCGACAAAATTTTGATATTTTTTCACCACCCCGGCCCTGCAACAAAATTTTGAGATTTTTTGACCACCCCCGCCCTGCGACAAAATTTTGAGATTTTTTGACCACCCTGGCACTGCAACAAAATTTTGACATTTTTTGACCACCCCGGCCCTGCGACAAAATTTTGAGATTTTTTTACCACCCCGGCCCTGCGACAAAATTTTGAGATTTTTTAACCACCCCAGTCATGCGACAAAATTTTGAGATTTTTTGACCACCCCGGCCCTGCGACAAAATTTTGACATTTTTTTACCACCCCGGCCCTGCGACAAAATTTTGACATTTCTCGACTACCCCGGCCCTGCGACAAAATTTTGAGATTTTTTAACCACCCCAGCCATGCGACAAAATTTTGAGATTTTTTTACCACCCCAGCCGTGCGACAAAATTTTGACATTTTTTGAACACCCCGGCCTTGCGACAATATTTTGACATTTTTTCACCACCCCGGCCCTGCAACAAAATTTTCAGATTTTTTGAGCCGTCTGCGACAAAATTTTGAGATTTTTCGACCACTCCGGCTCCCCGACAAAATTTTGAGATTTTTTAACCACCCCTGGCCTGGAACAAAATTTTGAGATTTTTTAACCACCCCAGCCATGCGACAAAATTTTGAGATTTTTGACCACCCCGGCCCTGCAACAAAATTTTGACATTTTTTCACCACCCCGGCCCTGCGACAAAATTTTGACATTTTTTGACGACTCCAGCCCTGCGACAAAATTTTGACATTTTTTGACCACCCCGGCCCTGCGACAAAATTTTGACATTTTTTTACCACCCCCGGCCATGCGACAAAATTTTGACATTTTTTCACCACCCTGGCCCTGCGACAAAATTTTGATATTTTTCGACCACTCCGGCTCCGCGACAAAATTTTGAGATTTTTTAACCACCCCTGGCCTGGAACAAAATTTTGAGATTTTTTAACCACCCCTGCCCTGCAACAAAATTTTGAGATTTTATAACCAGCCCAGCCATGCGACAAAATTTTGAGGTTTTTTGACCACCCCAGCCCTGCGACAAAATTTTACATTTTTTGACCACCCCAGCCCTGCGACAAAATTTTGAGATTTTAACCACCCCAGCCATGCGACAAAATTTTCAGATTTTGACCACCCACAGAGGCTGGTCAGCGCCTCTATTAAGCGGCCACCTTCGAGGAATGGCTTTGTGGCCGCTTAATAGAGTGACGCCAACAATGGGCCTTGGGTGTGGTCAAATGTCCTTTTATTCAATTCTAAAACACTGATAACAGTACCATGTAGACTTAAAAACCAACAAGTAGTTAACAAAACATTTTTCAAAAACTGAAAAGATAATAAAACAAAGAGCAACGAAACGAATAACAAAAATGCCACACGTTCGATGCATGTATACTGACGCCTAGCAAGTTATGTTGGCTTAAAATAGTTATCAATGTGCATCTGTCGCTGCGGTGCACTGAGTTTCAAAGCGCAAAGCAAGTCATTTGTCTTTGAACTTGATAGAGCTAGCTCCTCATATCCATGATACTGTGCGAAATTCCGTAGACTCAGCACGCCAAATCCCTGCACAAGGAGGGATTTGACGCAAAGTAAAGAGTAAAAGAGTAGTGTTTCTCTGCACCGGACATGCATGCAGATATTTTTATTACCGACAATGTTTTTGAATTTGATTACATGTAAACTTGAGGCATGAGGTTCTCTTGCGGTAAAAATTGTGCCTAAGATAAATTAAGCTGGCCGTTTAATACAGGTAAAAAAACAATACGACATACCAATTGGGACCGCTCGTAGGTGGCCGTTGCCGCTTAATAGAGGTGGTCGCTTAATAGAGGTGGTCGTTTAATAGAGGTGGCCGCTTAATAGAGGTGGTCGCTTAATAGAGGTGGTCGCTTAATAGAGGTGGTCGCTTAATAGAGGTGGTCGCTTAATAGAGGTGGTCGCTTAATAGAGGTGGTCGCTTAATAGAGGTGGCCGCTTAATAGAGGTGGCCGTTTAATAGAGGTGGCCGTTTAATAGAGGGTGGCCGCTTAATAGAGGTGGCCGTTTAATAGAGGTGGTCGCTTAATAGAGGTGGTCGCTTAATAGAGGTGGTCGCTTAATAGAGGTGGTCGCTTAATAGAGGTGGTCGCTTAATAGAGGTGGCCGCTTAATAGAGGTGGTCGCTTAATAGAGGTGGTCGCTTAATAGAGGTGGCCGCTTAATAGAGGTGGTCGCTTAATAGAGGTGGTCGTTTAATAGAGGGTGGCCGCTTAATAGAGGGCCCCTTAATAGAGGTTCGACTGTATAACCTTTCCCAGTTAAGTCATTATGCACGTTGTGATGTCACTGGTTAGTTTTGCTTATAAAACAAACTGTGATATCTTAAAAACAAAGCAAGGAAACAAAAAACTGCAAAATATGTTACTTTGTCATTTTAAAAGTACTTTCAAATAAGACAAACTTAATTTTCATTTTCGTTTCACTTTAATATATCTACTGTAGATTCTAAGTTGGGTTGAACAACCAGAAATAATCATTGTCAATTCACAGAGTGCTCGTTCTATTCACACACAGTATATTACTTGACTGCAGCCATAAGAAGCTTTGGCCACTGAAATTCATCATTAAATTCATTTAAAGTGCATATAAACCCAATTTTTTTATCATCTGAATACGTTCTACAAAGAGCAAACAGTTGTTCAGTGAAATATATTTTTTTGATTGGAGCTATTCTTCAATGTTTTTTTTGGCGATTCGCATTTCTAGTATGGTAATGAGACGACGTCTATGTATAGGCATTTGGCTTTCTTTCTCTTTTTGGCAAGATAAACTACCTGAGAATTTTTGTGGAAAACCTCCTACAATATGTTGTTCAAACACACCATTAATGGAAGAATTGGGTCATGTCACCCATGCAAATAAATATTGTATAGATAATGATGACTACTTTGGCGTCATCTCATTACCATTTTGAAAACAAAAATCTCTATTAAAGCAATAAAGGCTGCTCCAATCTAAAAAATATTTCGTTGTTGGGGTTATATGCACTTTAATATTTCACTCTAAAGCTCCGTCATCACTTGCACGCCACTGGAGTTAAAACTGTTAATCGTTCATCCCAATTTTCAAAATAGCATTTTTCACCAGCTTGGACATTCATTGTTGGTCTCGTCTCCGTGTCTTGTCTGACGACTTTACGGACTTTATCATTGTAAGATTATTGTTTATCATAATTGTTGATCTGCTTGTCTGGCTGGTTAATAGCAACACAGTAGCTTGCATTAAACAAAACCCACCACATTTCAAAGAGTCATAGTCACATTCTAGAACACAAAATGGTTCGATGAGTTAAAAACATTCAGTTGTCTAGCTTCAGCAGCGTATATATGTGAAGAAGAATAATTTCAAATTAAGTCGAATCACTGCTGTAGAGAAAAGTTTTCTGACTGCCCCAACCGGGAATCGAACCCAAGGTCTCTGGTTTAACGTACCAGTGCTCTACCACTAAGCTATTGGGACTCCCGGCTGAGGCAGTCAGAAATATCCATATACTAGAAATACATAAATGCAATAACCCCTCGCCCGCTTTTACATGAATTTTTGTAAATATCCCCTGATTAGAAAATATTAATGCAACCCCCCTTGCCCTCTTTTCTATTGGGGGCCTGGAAATAGGCTACTGAGGCAGGTGTAAAAATTTTGTCAAAATGGTTTTTTTCCCAAAACATTGAATTGATTGAAAACTACTCAAACAACTACTTGGCTGACTGCCACGGCTACATTTATGGCATTTCAAATTCCTTTAAGCTATTATTAAACAAAAGCATTTTTTTATTTCGAAATCTGAAGTGCTGAAACTGTTTTCACCTATACATGTTAATAAATACTTCCACAGCATTTGTACGTTTTACAGGAAAAAAATTGCTCCTTTTCCGAGTTTTTAATATGGCAAATTATGGACAAGCTATACGTTAAGTCAAAAGTGGTTTTACAATAAGAAAAACCATTTAAACAAAGATATTAAAACGGCAAGCCACAGATAAATACTTGAACAGGCAAGCAAACTGACATGCAATGGATAACGTTTAAAATACTTTTAGTTTAAGGACACACAAAAAGAGAAAACAAAATTAGTAGTGATAGGATGTAAACAGGGAAACTCGAACAGGTTCGTGATTACTGAGGGTGGCCGCTCTATACTGATATTTTTACCGTTAACTTTTCGCCGGTCTTTATTTCTTCGTTGGTTTTCAAGTTTTACTATTGCTTTTTCCTCCTTTAGAGTTTCGGTTTGACAGGTTTCCTTCTACCCAAGACGTTGTTTTGCTTTATACGTAGACGTTGATTTGTTTCTGTTCTTTCAAAAGTGATATATACGTTTCCCAAAAACTCCTTTCTCAAAAACTCCTTTCTCAAGTCTTTTTCTCAAGAATAAATTATGTTGTAGTTCAAATCTTCTTGTCAAGAACTATATTATCCCCAGTGCCCCACAATCTTAACCGCGCATGGTCCGTCCACACATATATACAAATAAATATTCAGATCACAGAAATTCGTTCGCATTTCACGTTTGTCCACGCGTGTAAAATGACTCCACGCGTATCGAGATTAGCACCCTCACCGGGCTCCGGGCCTTCGGCCCTACGCCCGGGCTCGGGGATTAAATATCATTAAGTCTGGTTCTCACTTGTCGTAAGAATCGGCGATTTTTTCAGTCCCCGATCGTTTGGGATTGTTACGACAGGTGTGAACTTGGTTGAAGTAACGTCTCAGACAGTCGCCAATCTGATCGGAAGCATCGCAAGAATTGGAATCATTTCTATTTGGAAAATGCATCCCAGACGGTCGCCGACGATCGGGGATTCTTACGACTAGTTACGACATGTGTGAACACTGAAACCACTCATCTGGGACAATCGGGGATGATTCTCGATAATACAAGATGGCGTCCAGCGAAAGCTACCTGAAATCTCTAGCAGGAAAGTTCAGAAACGGTGAAGACACCGCGTTTATGGAAATTGTAAAATAATTTCCTTGTCTGTATAATAGGAGTATTCAAGGATAAAAACTTAAAATTGAATTCATGGAAGAAGATCGCTGCTTTGCATACCAACGAAGGCAGTCATGAAACAGAAGTTCTTTATACTTGCAAGCAAAGATACGAGAGTATTCGCACTGCCTTTTCTCGTTATTTAAAAAATGCAAACTGCCTTCGGGTTCAGGGAGTGTCGTTGTCCGTGTAAAATCATCCGTCTGTTTAAGACCGCCATCTTTAAAGTTTAAACTTTGGCACGAATTACGACAAGTCACGACAAGTGTGAACCTGGCTGTCGTAAGAATCGCCGACGATCGGGGATAGACTGTCCCCGATTCTTACGACAAGTGAGAACCAGGCTTAATGTGTGCGATATTTAATATATGGATATTTCTGACTGCCTCAGCCGGGAGTCCCAATAGCTCAGTGGTAGAGCGCTGGTACGTTAAACCAGAGACCATGGGTTTGATTCCCGGTTGGGGCAGTCAGAAAACTTTTCTCTACAGCAGCGATTCGACTTCATTTGAAATTCTTCCGCTTCTATGAGTATCAAGGTACCATCTACATTCGTGGCATGGACATTCTTTTTTTTTACTCTATGGTCGACGTTATTAAAGTGCCTACGCAACGATATTTTCAAGTTGGATAAAATAACATTAAAGTAAAGTTTGAGATTACTTCTCTCGATTGTGAAAGTTTCAGGGAGAATAATTAAAGGAAAGTATGTTTGTTTAGCGTTTGAAAAACGGGCTTTTGACCCAAAAAGTTGAGACATATTTTATTCCACAACTAATGACATTATGGTCTACATGAATTCTTATTGTTATCAAACAGACTGTTCAAGACACTCTTTAGAAAACTCTCGTGGGAAAGTGTTCACAAAGGTGTGTAACATTTATTCATATACCGAGTTATTTCTTTTAAAATATACATAGTCGAAGCCGTATCCATGCAACTTAGTCGTCTTATGAGTAATTAAGAATATACTTTCGATTTTCGACAATTAAAACATGTTCGTGAATAGTTCACTTATGAAATTCGAAGTTTCTAACCACAAAATGAAGGACAAAATCCCTTTATTTTCTCATTATGTACACGCCATTGCGGCAAGAGTTTAGAAGGCAATCAGAATTTGGGGTCTGGGTCGAGTGATGTCATTAGTTGTGCAACTATGCCAACTATTTTAATGTGTCTCAATTTTTAGTGGGAAAAGCACGGTCTTCAAAGGCTAAATAAACATACTTCCATTTAATTGTTCGTCCTAAAACTTTCACAGTCGAAAGAAGCGATATCGAACACTACTTTAAAGTGCATATAAACCCAAATTTTGTATCATTCAATACGTTCTACATAGAGCAAACAGTTCAGTGAAATATTTTTTGATCGGAGCTATTCTTCAATGTTTTTTGGCGATTCGCATTTCTAGTATGGTAATGAGATGACGTCTATGTAGGCATTTGGCTTTCTTTCTCTTTTTGGCAAGATAAGCTACCCGAGAATTTTTGTGGAAAAACTCATACAATATGGAACATGTTGTTCAAACACACCATTATTAATGGAAATATTGGGTCATGTCACTCCTGCTAATAAATATTGTATGCATAATGATGACTACTTTGGCGTCATCTCATTACCATTTTGAAAACAAAAATCTCTATTAAAGCAATAAAGGTTGCTCCAATCTAAAAAAATATTTCGTTGTTTCAAAACTATTTGCCAAAGCAGAGCTCGAAATAACGGGGGGTCAGGGGTCAATGACCCCCCACTTTCACGATTTGACCCCCAAAATCACTTACGGGCGGTCAACTTGACCGCTCAAGTTTTAAACGAAATAAGGGTTTATGTCATCACTTTCCTGCACTCTTTTATAGTTCAAACACAGGGGGTAACTAACATAAACCATTCCAGCTGAAATCTTCAAATGCATTTAGGAACTCAAGGTTGGTTTTAAGCCAATTTATTAATGCTTGCGTAAAGTTTTGCTGAACTTGTGCGGTGCCAGCATTGTCGCAAAACAACTCACTAAAAGGCCACTTAATGGCTTCCCTTTGATTAATTGTTGAATACAGAAGCCCGTCCAGTGTCTAGTCGTAACTGCTAACTAGTTACTACGCATTTAAGGCCGTCATACGGTTCGACTTCCTCCAAATCTCACCAAAAAAGCGTTCAAATATTTTTTGTTTCACTTTCTGTGCAAATCAAGAAATGAAACGCTTTTGTGTATAATTTACAAATTAAGAGGGGGAAATGGTTGATCCCCCCCCACCCCCCACCCCCCCCAATTGTGTATCTGACCCCCCAAATTCACGCTTGAGTGGTCATGCTGACCCCCCCAACTTCCCAGCGTTATTTCAAGCGCTGCCAAAGGTAGAACGCAGCCTAGACCTAGGCCTTCTATTTCCTATTTGGGGGCCTGGGCCGAAAGGACTGGGGAGAGGGGAGAGACAACGGGAAATAGAAGGCCTAGTAGATTTCCCAATCAAAACTGCCCCACTCTAGATTCTCAAAGTTGGTGGTGCCAAACTCTCAAGTTATTGATATTTTTGTCGAGTTCATGGAAGGTTCAAGGTATTGTTGAAGCATTTACGATATAAATCGAGTATTCCTGGGCTATATTCTGAAAGTTTTATGATTTCCCGAACGAATCGAAATGCATTGTATGTCAAAGGAAGGTGAACACGTGAGTGTAAAATGTTAAAACGTTCGCCACATGCGTGGCCAAATGCTTCATGATTTTTTCTGTTGATTTTCTCTAAGATGATTCTGAATAATATATTTGCCAGGAGTATTTTACGCTTGAAAGATGTCATATTTTTATGTGTCTAGTCGAATCAGAGCGTGAAGTTGATAGGAATCGATCAGAGGACAATTGCTGAATAATAATTAAACTTAATATTATGGTTGTAAAATATAGATTTGATATTTAAGTGGTGGCTCGATGCCGATGGTTGTAAGACTGTAGCTGTGAAAAAATTAATAATTACAATGCTGCTTGGGATTTGGCAAATCTATAGGCTTTTTCCGGAGCATTAGACTCTGCTTACGTCATGAAGCGAATTTAGGTTCCCAGTCCCTCATAGGCCCACAGCTCGGAAAAGCCTATGTCTAGGCTGGGTAGAACGTATTCTCCAACTTGGAAACTTCGTTGCATATGCACTTTAAAGTAGTTTATTTATATGGCGCTTTCTATTTCAAAATCAATCATGTATTTCCAGGTCTCCGCTTTCTTTCAAGGTTGTCAAAACACCAGACTAGCGTTATTTTCTGCACGTTCTTTTCTGGATTAGAAAACTAAAATTACGGACAAATTTTGATACGCACAGCCCGTGATTTTCTCGGAAATAACCCGTGCCATACACTGATCTGAAAAAATACGACTGGATCGAAGTTTATATTACTGAAAATGAAGCCAACGGCGGCCATGTTGAGTGAGTAACCACGCGGTGTGGCGTTGCAGTACATGTTGGAGGGCATTCTGACATTTTCTCTTCAATGTTAGTGAAGGGACATATTGTGATTGGACAGTTATTTGATGTCGGTCAGTTTTGCTTTTCCTCTCAGATTAGCCATTGAATTTGTAAAGGGGTCACTCCAATATGGCCGCCATTGGCTCTAATTATCTGGTGAGAAAAGCCAACTGTGAAGCATCAAATTAAGTTCAGGTTTTTGTGCATTTATGGTTAGCAAAGTAAATATATTGACCAGACTCTAAACCCATTTCGCAAGTATCGCAGTTTCTAATGATCTCTGGTCAATGCAAATATGCTGGCTTCAAAATCAGCTCATCCGACAAAACAGAAAACTCGATCCAGTCCTATTTTTCAGATCAGTGGTGCCATATAACACGATCAGAAATCGCATAGAAAATCGGCCACTCTCATGGGGCAGTTCGCAGGCAACGTTGCGTGCTGGCTCAAAGTGAGTTGTCGGCCGAGCTTGATGAAATTTACTAAATTCTGAAGACTCTAAACACACACACACACGCAAAACAAGAACAAGTGAACTGTCCATATATAACCAAAAACAACATCAAGACAAAGAAAAAGTCAATCAAAGTTATCTGATAGTTGAGATCTTTGTTCACCCTCCATAGTTGATTGGGTTTGTTTTATGTCAACTCGTCACTAGTCAAGTATACTTTCCACGACTGATTCGAACTTTAAAATCCATTTTAAAGGCCAATTGGGTACACAAATCTGCCAACAAAACAACCCGACTTCCTTTGGGGGTAGTTAACGACCAACAAACAACAGATTTTAGTCATTTAACATGGAAGTTTACGATACTAGATCCGCACCTATCAGATCGCACCTTGTTCTTCGTCTAATTTTTCCGCCATATTTGATTTCAAGTCAGCAAATGCTTGATATCCTACACTATCCCTAGTATCCTCTTCAATAGCCTGCGAGCAGGCTCTCTCAACGCGGCGGCTGTGAAATGAGAGCCTGCAACAATCCTAGGGGTAAATCGATAACGCCCACTTAATTAATATGCAAATCAAACCAATCACATTCTTCCGGAAGTCTGTAAAAATCCTCATTCCAAAGCAACGAAGATGTAAATTTCACACAATCAACTATACCACTTACTGAAAACTCAAAAAATCTGTATATAAGAAAGCCAGAAGCACTGTAACGCATCTAACGATTATCGGGTATGTAGTTAGGAGTTTAAAATATTCAACTTTAGACTAAAAACATGTAGCGAAACAGTTTAGCGATGCGTGGCTAACGTCTCCGTTTGAAATCAAATTGAATGTAACTAAGATTGGATCATGATAACCTACGAACATAACTTTGATTTTGCAAGAAACATTGATAAAATCGTTATTCGAGATTAGGTTTTGTGATTCACTGCAACGGCATTCACTGATCCAGGTTGATGGCGACAGAAATATCGTCAAGATAGCGCTTCTCGTGTAAAATGTGCGAGAGGTCAAAACGAAGACTTTCACGAACTGCTGTATACGAACGAACATGAAATGAGTTACGCTCCTTCGTAGCTAGGGAAGGTGCGAAAACCGAACTTAAATGAACATATAGACACTTTCAGACGCTTTCAAAGATAGCCGACATATAGAACCAGGTACGTATCATTATAGTCTAAACGGCGACATATTAATAGTTAAGAAATTCAAGTGTTTTATCAAATTTAGCAAGACTTTCCTTCTGGCTGTTGAGTTAAAAAACTGGGTCATTCTGAACTGAATAACTGGTAGCCTCGAGCCAGTCGGCTTCGATAATATAAATAATACCAGACACACTGGCGCACAAATTGGATAAATATCAATTAAATTCCAGACAATAGCATAGACATTTAATGGCAGAAAGAAACTTCGTTTGAAAAAGAGCTTACCTCATTTATCAATAATCTTTATTACACGAATTAAGTGAATGTGTAATCTCCTCTTATTAATATGTTTTGACGTTTTGAACGGCGCATTATTATTGAGTCGAGGCGACGGACGGGGATCGATTTGTGATGACACTTGCTTCTGTATTATAAAGCCAGACACTGACAGACAGAGAGATTCATGGAGTTTCAATCCGGATCTACTTTGCTATTTCTTTTCTTTTGTTCCACAGCGATGTGTTTTAAAAATATTAAGAGCTACGGCGTCTTTAATAGCCGTCTTATTGAAATATGTCTCCACTCCATGCATTGTTGAAGTCCGTAAACAATAACTTTAGAAATAAGTTATTCTGGATTAATTTAGTTCGACCAATAGAAACTCGCGGCCGCCAAATTCGACCAATAGAAATACGCGGCCTTTGACGGCCGCGAGTGATGAAAAAATCCCATGCTTTGTTGCAGGCCCACATTTCACAGCAACAGGAGGGCCTGCCCGCAGGCTACCTCTTCAAGGGATCCATTATTTTCCTTTATCTTCCTAATTTTATCGTATGAACCCACATGTACCACAACGCTCCTTCGCTCTTCATTCATCTCGCGCCAGCCTCGCTTGGTCTCACGTGCATTGATGACGTTTACACGCAAGATATTTGTTCTACGCATGCGTAGCTAATCCAGGTCAGCCTGTGGGAAAGTGTTCACAAAGGTGTGTAACATTTATTCATATACCGAGTTATTTATTTTAAAATATACATAGTCGAAGCCGTATCCAACTTAGTCGTCTAATGAGTAATTAAGAATATACTGTCGATTTTCGACAACTAAAACATGTTCGTGAATAGTTCACTTATGAAATTCGAAGTTTCTAACCACAAAATGAACGACAAAATCCCTTTATTTTCTCGTTATGTACACGCCATTGCGGCAAGAGTTTAGAAGGCAATCAGAATTTGGGGTCTGGGTCGAGTGATGTCATTAGTTGTGCAACTATGCCAACTATTTTAATGTGTCTCAATTTTTAGTGGGAAAAGCACGGTCTTCAAAGGCTAAATAAATATACTTCCACTTAATTGTTCGTCCTAAAACTTTCACAGTCGAAAGAAGCGATATCGAACATTACTTTACCGTGCATATAACCCCAAATTTTGTATCCTTCAATACGTTCTACATAGAGCAAACATTGTTCAGTGAAATATTTTTTGATCGGAGCTATTCTTCAATGTTTTTTGGCGATTCGCATTTCTAGTATGGTAATGAGATGACGTCTATGTAGGCATTTGGCTTTCTTTCTATTTTTGGCAAGATAAGCTACCCGAGAATTTTTGTGGAAAAACTCATACAATATGGAACATGTTGTTCAAACACACCATTATTAATGGAAATATTGGGTCATGTCACTCCTGCTAATAAATATTGTATGCATAATGATGACTACTTTGGCGTCATCTCATTACCATTTTGAAAACAAAAATCTCTATTAAAGCAATAAAGGTTGCTCCAATCTAAAAAATATTTCGTTGTTCAACTATTTGCCAAAGCAGAGCTCGAAATAACGGGGGGTCAGGGGTCAATGACCCCCCTCTTTCATGATTTGACCCCCCAAAATCACTTACGGGCGGTCAACTTGACCGCTCAAGTTTTAACGAAATAAGGTTTATGTCATCACTTTCCTGCACTCTTTTATAGTTCAAACACAGGGGGTAACTAACATAAACCATTTCAGCTGAAATCTTCAAATGCATTTAGGACTCAAGGTTGGTTTTAAGCCAATTTATTAATGCTTGCGTAAAGTTTGCTGAACTTGTGCGGTGCCGCTTTGTCGCAAAACAACTCACTAAAAGGCCACTTAATGGCTTCCCTTGATTAATTGTTG
Organism: Paragorgia papillata; assembly: GCA_035771165.1. NCBI lineage: Eukaryota > Metazoa > Cnidaria > Anthozoa > Scleralcyonacea > Coralliidae > Paragorgia > Paragorgia papillata. The sequence goes on along the minus strand of JAWNZC010000113.1, from coordinate 107,472 downwards.
AATACAGAAGCCCGTTAGTGTCTAGTCGTAACTGCTAACTAGTTACTACGCATTTAAGGCCGTCATACGGTTCGACTTCCTCCAAATCTCACCAAAAAAGCATTCAAATATTTTTTGTTTCACTTTCTGTGCAAATCAAGAAATGAACGCTTTTGTGTATAATTTACAAATTAAGAGGGGGAAATGGTTGACCCCCCCTCCCCCCCCCCCCCAATTGTGTATCTGACCCCCCAAATTCACGCTTGAGCGGTCATGCTGACCCCCCAACTTCCTAGCGTTATTTCAAGCGCTGCCAAAGGTAGAACGCAGCCTAGACCTAGGCCTTCTATTTCCTATTTGGGGGCCTGGGCCGAAAGGACTGGGGAGAGGGGAGAGACAACGGGAAATAGAAGGCCTAGTAGATTTCCCAATCAAAACTGCCCCACTCTAGATTCTCAAAGTTGGTGGTGCCAAATCTCAAGTTATTGATATTTTTGTCGAGTTCATGGAAGTTCAAGGTATTGTTGAAGCATTTACGATATAAATCGAGTATTCCTGGCATTCTGTGAAAGTTATTTGATTTCCCGAACGAATCGAATGCATTATATGTCAAAGGAAGGTGAACTCGTGAGTGTATAAATGTAAACGTTCGCCACATGCGTGGCCAATGCTTCATGATTTTCTGTTGATGTTTCTCTGAAGATGATTCTGAAATGGTAATTTAGGAGTATTTTACGCTTGAAAGATGTCATATTTTTATGTGTCTAGTCGAATCCAGAGCGTGAAGTTGATAGGAATCGATCAGAGGACAATTGCTGAATATAATTTTAACTTAATATTATGGTTGTAAACTATAGATTTGATATTTAAGTGGTGGCTCGATGCCGATGGTTGTAAGACTTGTAACTGTGAGAAAAATGAATAAATACAATGCTCTGGAATTTGGCAAATCTACTAGGCTTTTCCGGAGCATTAACTCTGCTTACGTCATGAAGCGAATTTAGTTCCCAGTCCCATAGGCCACAGCTCGGAAAAGCCTATGTCTAGGCTGGGTAGAACGTATTCTCCAACTTGGAAACTTCGTTGCATATGCACTTTAAGTAGTTTATTATATGGCGCTTTCTATTTCAAAATCAATCATGTATTTCCAGGTCTCCGCTTCTTTCAAGGTTGTCAAAACACCAGACTAGCGTTATTTTCTGCACGTTCTTTTTCTGGATTAGAAAACTAAAATTACGGACAAATTTTGATACGCACAGCACGTGATTTTCTCGGAAATAACCCGTGCCATACACTGATCTGAAAAATACGACTGGATCGAAGTTTCTATTACTGAAAATGAAGCCAACGGCGGCCATGTTGGAGTGACCACCTAACAACTGCGGTGGCGTTGCAGACATGTTGGAGGGCATTCTGACATTTTCTCTTCAATGTTAGTGAAGGGACATATTGTGATTGGACAGTTATTTGATGTCGGTCAGTTTTGCTTTTCCTCTCAGATTAGCCATTGAATTTGTAAAGGGGTCACTCCAATATGGCCGCCATTGGCTCTAATTATCTGGTGAGAAAAGCCAACTGTGAAGCATCAAATTAAGTTCAGGTTTTTGTGCATTTATGGTTAGCAAAGTAAATATATTGACCAGACTCTAAACCCATTTCGCAAGTATCGCAGTTTCTAATGATCTCTGGTCAATGCAAATATGCTGGCTTCAAAATCAGCTCATCCGACAAAACAGAAAACTCGATCCAGTCCTATTTTTCAGATCAGTGGTGCCATATAACACGATCAGAAATCGCATAGAAAATCGGCCACTCTCATGGGGCAGTTCGCAGGCAACGTGCGTGCTGGCTCAAGTGAGTTGTCGGCCGAGCTTGATGAAATTTACTAAATTCTGAAGACTCTAAACACACACACACACGCAAAACAAGAACAAGTGAACTGTCCATATATAACCAAAAACAACATCAAGACAAAGAAAAAGTCAATCAAAGTTATCTGATAGTTGAGATCTTTGTTCACCCTCCATAGGTGATTGGGTTTGTTTTATGTCAACTCGTCACTAGTCAAGTATACTTTCCACGACTGATTCGAACTTTAAAATCCATTTTAAAGGCCAATTGGGTACACAAATCTGCCAACAAAACAACCCGACTTCCTTTGGGGGTAGTTAACGACCAACAAACAACAGATTTTAGTCATTTAACATGGAAGTTTACGATACTAGATCGCACCTAGCAGATCGCACCTTGTTCTTCGTCTAATTTTTCCGCCATATTTGATTTCAAGTCAGCAAATGCTTGATATCCTACACTATCCCTAGTATCCTCTTCAATAGCCTGCGAGCAGGCTCTCTCAACGCGGCGCTGTGAAACGAGAGCCTGCAACAATCCTAGGGGTAAATCGATAACGCCCACTTAATTAATATGCAAATGTCGCGAATCAAACCAATCCCATTCTTCCGGAAGTCTGTAAAAATCCTCATTCAAAGCACAATCCGAAGATGTAAATTTCACACTATCAACTATACTCGTTACTGAAAACTCAAAAAATCTGTTTATAAGAAAGCCAGAAGCAATGTAACGCATCTAACGATTATCGGGTATGTAGTTAGGAGTTTAAAATATTCAACTTTAGACTAAAAACATGTAGCGAAACAGTTTAGCGATGCGTGCTAACGTCTCCGTTTGAATCAAATTGAATGTACTAAGATTGGATCATGATAACCTACGAACATAACTTTGATTTTGCAAGAAACATTGATAAATCGTTATTCGAGATTAGGTTTGTGATTCACTGCACGGCATTCACTGATCCAGGTGATGGCGACAGAATATCGTCAAGATAGCGCTTCTCGTGTAAATGTGCGAGAGGTCAAAACGAAGACTTTCACGAACTGCTGTATACGAACGAACATGAAATGAGTTACGCTCCTTCGTAGCTAGGGAAGGTGCGAAAACCGAACTTAAATGAACATATAGACACTTTCAGACGCTTTCAAAGATAGCCGACATATAGAACCAGGTACGTATCATTATAGTCTAAACGGCGACATATTAATAGTTAAGAAATTCAAGTGTTTTATCAAATTTAGCAAGACTTTCCTTCTGGCTGTTGAGTTAAAAAACTGGGTCATTCTGAACTGAATAACTGGTAGCCTCGAGCCAGTCGGCTTCGATAATATAAATAATACCAGACACTGGCGCACAAATTGGATAATATCAATTAAATTCCAGACAATAGCATAGACATTTAATGGCAGAAAGAAACTTCGTTTGAAAAAGAGCTTACCTCATTTATCAATAATCTTTATTACACGAATTAAGTGAAAGTGTAATCTCCTCTTATTAATATGTTTTGACGTTTTGAACGGCGCATTATTATTGAGTCGAGGCGACGGACGGGGATCGATTTGTGATGACACTTGCTTCTGTATTATAAAGCCAGACACTGACAGACAGAGAGATTCATGGAGTTTCAACCCGGATCTACTTTACTATTTCTTTTCTTTTGTTCCACAGCGATGTGTTTTCAAAATATTAAGAGCTACGGCGTCTTTAATAGCCGTCTTATTGAAATATGTCTCACTCCATGCATTGTTGAAGTCCGTAAACAATAACTTTAGAAATAATTTATTCTGGATTAATTTAGTTTGACCAATAGAAACTCGCGGCCGCCAAATTCGACCAATAGAAATACGCGGCCTTTGACGGCCGCGAGTGATGAAAAAATCCCATGCTTTGTTGCAGGCCCACATTTCACAGCAACAGGAGGGCCTGCCCGCAGGCTACCTCTTCAAGGGATCCATTATTTTCCTTTATCTTCCTAATTTTATCGTATGAACCCACATGTACCACAACGCTCCTTCGCTCCTCATTCATCTCGCGCCAGCCTCGCTTGGTCTCACGTGCATTGATGACGTTTACACGCAAGATATTTGTTCTACGCATGCGTAGCTAATCCAGGTCAGCCTGGATTAGGTCCCAGTCGACAGCCGCAATTTCCGATCGTGTAAACTACATTAAAACATTTTCACTGCGCTTCAACCAAAAAAATACACTGTACCTTTAACTTTGTGGTTCAATAGAAGAGTGGTTTTTGACGGAAGTAACACCACACCATCCAAAAGAAGACGTGATCTTCAATCTTATTTCCTATTCTTCTTTGTACATTTCACTCTGCAATGAATAAAGTAATCATAATATTAGCTTGATAATTAATAGTTAACTACTAATTTATTCTCCAGCTATAATATTTAACCCGTTGCGTTACGAGCGCGAGTGATTGCATGTGTTTGCCGCAGGACTGAAAGTGCCAGGACTGAAATTTCAGCCCAGTTTTTTATGATTGCATTTGAAAGAACACTTAAAATGACAACGTAACATCTTTCGTAGAATTTCGTTTCCTTGCTTCATTCTTGAGATATTCAGGTTTGTTTGATATGCAAATGTCATACTTATGACATCACATTGCATAATGACTTTTTAGAAAAGTATGATTTTCTTTGAGAGTGCTTATCGGAAGTACTTAATAAAAATTTGCACTTGCATGTACAGTGGCGCTCAAAAGTTTTTAACACCTTCGTGGACTGAAATGCGTGTAGTGTGCGTGTACATACAACATACATACACGCACTACACGCAAAGCTTTCGTGTATAATCACTACACGCATAGCTTCGTGTATAATAACTACACGCAACGCTTCGTGTATAATAACTACACGCAAAGCCTCGTGTATAATAACTACACGCAAAGCTTCGTGTATATATAATAACTACACGCAAAGCTTCGTGTATAATAACTACACGCAACGCTTCGTGTATAATAACTACACGCAAAGCCTCGTGTATAATAACTACACGCAAAGCTTCGTGTATATATAATAACTACACGCAAAGCTTCGTGCATAATACAGTAACTACACGCAAAGCTTCGTGTATAATAACTACACAAAACTTTGTGTATGATCAATACATAACTACACGTACTTTTGCGTGTAGATGAATGTATGGTAATATTTCACCGAAATATTTGGTAAAAGCATAAGCCTAGTTTTCATATGATCGCTACGATCGCTCAAAAAACCCTCAGCGATCGCAGCGATCATACGATCAATGCAATCAACATGCACGATCGCCAAGATAGAACATTTTCTACCTTGGAGATCGTAGCGATCGGGGTTTTCAGCATGCGTGGCGATTGCAGCGATCAATTTGAGATGATTCTCCACATGAGAATTTTGAGTCAAACCCGAACAAGTTGTTGTCAAATTTCTACTGTGTGAAACTCAAATTTCTACTGCGTGTTTGTTTTAGACGCCGCTGTAAGGTCGCATCGAATTAAATGCATAAATTGCCAGTGCTGTTGACAAAATTGTTGTAGCTCTGTGTAGTTTTGCAGTTTCGGTAGAATAATCGTTTATTTATAATATTTGTTAAGTATCACGCTTTATATTTTTCAATCAAAAGTGATACACGTGCAGTCAACTACACGCAAACTGCGTGTAGCGGACTACACACAAACTGCGTGTAGCGGACTACACGCAGTTTGACTACACGCAAAACTGCGTGTAGCGGACTACACGCAAAACTGCGTGTGAGTGTAACTACACGCAGCTGCGTGTAGTGCAAGGTTGCGTGTAGTGCGAAGCTTCGTGTAGTTTGACTGCACTACACGCAATATGTACTACACGCACTTGTAAAATGCGTGTACTGTGGGTGTAAAAACTCCACGCAGGTGTTACAAAACTTTTGAGCGCCACTGTATGTTAGCCATGACTGGTCACTAAACGTGTGTAGCTGGGTGTAAAATATTTGGACTATCCTAAAATTGATGCTATTTCAAAAAGTCATTATGCAGTGTGATGTCAGAAGTATGACATTTGCATATCAAACAAACCTGAATATCTCAAGAATGAAGCAAGGAAACGAAATTCTACGAAAATTTTAAGTGTTCTTTCAAATGCAATCATAAAAAACTGGGGTGAAATTTCACTGCATTGGCACTTTAAAAGTTCCTATGAAACGAAAATTAAGTCTGTCCTACTTGAAAGAACAATTAAAATGATAGAGTAACATATTTTGTAGATTTTCGTTTCCTTGCTTCGTTTTTGAGATATTTCAGTTTGTTTGATATGTGAATTTGACTTATAAAATAACTTTACGTCACACTTTGCATAATAACTTGTCGCAAAAGATTACATATCTCCGTTATTGCCAAACAAAAACCGCACTTAAAATTTACAGACTCTGTTGTAGGAGAAACACTCGCAAAGCGCCAAGTGCTTTTGTTCGATAATAACAAAGATATAGAACACTTTGCAATAAGTCATTAAGGCCTGGCCAAACGCTTTCAACATCGCATTCAACGTCATTCAACATTGTTGAACGATGTTGAATAATGTTGAAAGCACGAGTGGCCAAATGAATTCAACATCGTTCAACATTCATGAATGACAATTAATTGAACGTGGGCTACCACAAAAGCTGGAATCGACAATATCCAGCATGGCGCATGTCTCTGTTCAACAAAGTTGAATGAAATGTGGCCAAATGCGTTCAACACCTTTCAACACTTTGAGAACAATAGAAATGTTGAACGCGTGTTGAACGAAAATTTGTACATGTTCAAATTTCGTTCAACATCATTCAACACCATTCAACAACGTTCAACATCATTCAACAGGGGTGGCCAAACGCTTTCAACATGTTGAACGATGTTGAATGAAATGTTGAAAGCGTTTGGCCAGGCCTTTACGCAAACTGTGATGTAAAGTTGTCATATACAGTAAGTTAAATTTACATATCAAACAAACTGAAATATCTCAAGAACGAAGCAAGGAAACAAAAACCTGTAAAAGATGTTACTCTATCATTTTAAGTGTTCTTTTAAATAAGACAAACTTAATTTTCGTTTCATAAGCACTTTAAGATTGTATAAAGAAAGTAAATATAAACCATTACACTAACCTGTTGCGCAGAAGAAGTTATCGTTAATAATCAGTTTCCATAATGGTTCATATATTTCAGCTCAACAATTAACGGTAGAATTGACAAATAATATCATTAGCCGCTTGTCAGACACACACATTCGGTCTTGTTTGAAGATTCATCTGTAATTTATAAATAATTTGAATGAATTAAGACGTTAAAGTGCATATAACCAAACATTTTGTATCATCTAAATACGTTCTACCTTTGGCAAATAGTTGAACAACGAAATATGTTTTAGATTGGAGCAACCTTTATTGCTTTAATAGAAATTTTTGTTTTCAAAATGGTAATGAGATGACGCCAAAGTAGTCATCATTATCTATACAATATTTATTTGCAGGAGTGACATGACCCAATTCTTCCATTAATGGTGTGTTTGAACAACATGTTCCATATTGTGAGTTTTTCCACAAAAATTCTCACGTAGTTTATCTTGCCAAAAAGAGAAAGAAAGCCAAATGCCTACATAGACGTCATCTTATTACCATACTAGAAATGCGAATCTCGAAAAAACATTGAATAGCTCCCATCAAAAAAATATTTCACTGAACAACTGTTTGCTCTATGTAGAACGTATTCAGATGATAAGAACATTGGGTTTATATGCACTTTAACTGCAGAATATGCGTTGTTTGGAGGTAGGTGCCGTTGGTGACCAGACTAGTCAGCAATCTAGCTTGTTAGCAAGCAAAGTAACTGTAAGCAATTGGGCCATGAGCAAATAGCCAGCAAACTAAGCAATAGCAATTAGGGTAATCAGAGAAGCAATAGGCGTTTGCCATGACAACTCTGCCAAGGCAGACCACCGGCACCAGTCACACTGACAAGTCAGTGGAATAACATATACGATCTATAGGATTTTATACAATATCCTGGTTGCTATGCGTGTTTTCATTGGTTGTTGGCCATGATCTATTAGAGGACAGACACATGGTCACGTCAGATCACGTTAGCTGACTTGCTTTTTTCCTTCTTCATGCCCCAAAATCCGGCAAGAGTTTCGACAAAGACCTTTTAAATTTTTATTGTATAAAACAAATAGATTCCATTTTTTGTTGTCTGTTCAGTTATAGATGCACAGAAGACGTCAAACGTGGTAAGAACATCAGTGACCCACTCGACGCCACTTTTTTGTTCTTCCACGTTGTGACGTCATCTGTGCATCTATAACTGAACAGACAACGGCAAAATGGAATCTATTTGTTAACTATACTTCGTATCTACACGGGTGGGGAAAGGGCGAAGGGGGAGCACAAGCTGAGCAAAGACGCTACTTGCAGCAAAGCAACAGACGCTCAATGAATCTCGAATGCGCGGGAAACCCCTTAACGTAATTGACGTAAGGGACTCCCCTAATAAGGGGAACCGCAGGCCAACTACATCAGCAGTTAACTTCGCTTAAGGTGGCTCCATACAGTTTCTAGAAAAATGGAAAATACAAGTTTGAGAGTCCAAAACACGTGAATAAACAATTCGAAAAAACGATAAAACTAAATGTTATGCATAGTTAAACATTCTGACAATCAAAAACTGTTACCAAATAAATAGCAACAGTTGTTGCTATGGCAACAATGACGTTTCAAAATGGCTGCCAATTACCTTTCAAACTAATTTACATGTAATTCTCAAAAAACGTTGGTGACCCCCAATTTTTTTTTCATTAAAACTTTTCTTGAAGTACGAGTAATCAATAGGCCGAAAAAAAATTCTGTACAACAAAATTTTTAAAAAATTAACAAACATGATTTTTTCGGGGAAAAAATTATTCCTTCAACAGAATTTTTTTTAAATCGGCCTATTGATTACTCATACTTCAAGAAAAGTTTTAATGAAAAAAAAATTGGGGGTCACCAAAGTTTTTTTTGAATTAAATTAGTTTGAAAGGTAATTGGCAGCCATTTTGAAACGTCATTGTTGCCATAGCAACAACTGTTGCTATTTATTTGGTAACAGTCTTTGATTGTCAGAATGTTTAACTATGCATAACATTTAGTTTTATTGTTTTTCCGCATTATTTTTCCGCATTGTTTATGCACGTGTTTTGGACTCTCAAAATTGTACTTTCCATTTTTCTAGAAACTGTACAGTGCCATCTTAAATATATATTCCTATATTTAACCACATTTAAAATTGTATAAAGAAAGTAAATATAAACCATTACACTAACCTGTAGCGCAGAAGACGTTATCGTTGACAATCCGCTTAAATAATGGTTCATATATTTCAGCTCAACAATTAACGTTGGAATTGACAAATAATATCATTAGCTGTTTGTCAGACACACACATTCTCTCTTGTTTGAAGATTCATCTGTAATTTAGGAATAATTTGAATGAATAATGACGTTAATGGGTCAAGATTTGCCCTATCTCTGATCTAGAAATTATTATAGCAAGTGAAGCGCTGCCTCAAATGGGATGAAAACCTTTAGCCTACTGCACAGGCAACTTTTCTGTCTGTTGCCAATGTAACACCCCCCCACCCCCCCTTCATCTGAATTTGTCTCCTCCACCCAAGTATACCCACTCCACCCAACTTTACCAACTCCACCTGAGTTTGCCCACTCCACCCAAGTTTACCCACTCCACCTGAGTTTGCCCACTCCACCCAAGTTTACCCACTCCACCTGAGTTTGCCCACTCCACCCAAGTTTACCCACTCCACCTGAGTTTGCCCACTCCACCCAAGTTTACCCACTCCAACCAAGTATGCCCAATCCACCCAAGTTTAACCACCCCACTCAAGTTTGCCCACTCCACCCAAGTTTGCCCACTCCACCCAAGTTTGCCCACTCCACCCGACTTTACCCACTCCACCCAAGTTTACCCACTCCACCCAAGTTTGCCCACTCCGACCAAGTATGCCCACTCCACCCAAGTTTACCCACTCCACCCAAGTTTGCCCACTCCGACCAAGTATGCCCACTCCACCCAAGTTTGCCCACTCCGACCAAGTATGCCCACTCCACCCAAGTTTAACCACTCCACCCAAGTTTGCCCACTCCACCCAAGTTTACCCACTCCACCCAAGTTTGCCAACTCCACCCAAGTTTGCCCACTCCACCCAAGTTTACCCACTCCAGCCAACTTTGCCCACTCCACCCAAGTTTGCCCACTCCACTCGAGTTTGCCCACCCCACCCAACTTTGCCCACTCCACCCAAGATTGCCCACTCCACCCAAGATTGCCCACTCCACCCAAGATTGCCCACTCCACCCAAGTTTACCCACTCCACCCAAGTTTGCCCACTCCGACCAAGTATGCCCACTCCACCCAAGTTTAACCACTCCACCCAAGTTTGCTCACTCCACCCAAGTTTACCCACTCCAACCAAGTATGCCCAATCCACCCAAGTATGCCCACTCCACTCAAGTTTGCCCACTCCACCCAAGTTTGTCCGCTCCACCCAAGTTTGCCCACTCCACCCGAGTTTACCCACTCCACCCAAGTTTGCCCACTCCACCCAAGTTTGCCCACTCCAACCAAGTTTGCCCACTCCAACCAAGTATGCCCACTCCACCCAAGTATGCCCACCCCACCCAAGTATGCCCACTCCATTCAAGTTTGTCCACTCCACCCAAGTTTGCCCACTCCACCCAAGTTTACCCACTCCACCCAAGTTTGCCAACTCCACCCAAGTTTGCCCACTCCACCCAAGTTTACCCACTCCAGCCAACTTTGCCCACTCCACCCAAGTTTGCCCACTCCACTCGAGTTTGCCCACCCCACCCAACTTTGCCCACTCCACCCAAGATTGCCCACTCCACCCAAGATTGCCCACTCCACCCAAGATTGCCCACTCCACCCAAGTTTACCCACTCCACCCAAGTTTAACCACTCCACCCAAGTTTGCCCACTCCACCCAAGTTTACCCACTCCAACCAAGATTGCCCACTCCACCCAAGTTTGCCCACTCTACCCAAGTTTACCCACTCCACCCAAGTTTACCCACTCCACCCAACTTTGTCCACTCCACCCGAGTTTACCCACTCCACCCAAGTTTGCCCACTCCACCCAACTTTGCCCACTCCACCCAACTTTGCCCACTCCACCCAAGTTTGCCCACTCCACCCAAGTTTGCATACTCCACCCAACTTTGCCCACTCCACCCAAGATTGCCCACTCCACCCAAGTTTGCCCACTCTACCCAAGTTTTCCCACTCCACCCAAGTTTATCCACTCCACCCAACTTTGTCCACTCCACCCAAGTTTGCCCACTCCACCCAAGTTTGCCCACTCCACCCAACTTTGCCCACTCCACCCAACTTTGCCCACTCCACCCAAGATTGCCCACTCCACCCAAGATTGCCCACTCCACTCAAGTTTGTCTACTCCACCCAAGTTTGCCCACTCCACCCAAGTTTACCCACTCCACCCAAGTTTACCCACTCCACCCAAGTTTACCCACTCCACCCAAGTTTATCCACTCCACCCAAGTTTACCCACTCCACCCAACTTTGCCCACTCCACCCAAGATTGCCCACTCCACTCAAGTTTGTCTACTCCACCCAAGTTCGCCCACTCCACCCAAGTTTATCCACTCCACCCAAGTTTACCCTCTCCACCCAAGTTTACCCACTCCACCCAACTTTGCCCACTCCACCCAACTTTGCCCACTCCACCCGAGATTGCCCACTCCACCCGAGATTGCCCACTCCACTCAAGTTTGTTAACTCCACCCAAGTTTACCTACTCCACCCAGGTTTGCCCACTCCACCCAAGTTTACCCACTCCACCCAAGTTTGCCCACTCCACCCAAGTTTACCCACTACAACCAAGTATGCCCAATCCACCCAAGTATGCCCACTCCAATCAAGTTTGCCCACTCCACGCAAGTTTGTCCACTCCACCCAAGTTTGCCCACTCCACCCGAGTTTACACACTCCACCCAAGTTTGCCCACTCCACCCAAGTTTGCCCACTCCACCCAAGTTTGCCCACTCCACCCAAGTTTGCCCACTCCACCCAAGTTTGCCCACTCCACCCAAGTTTGCCCACTCCAACCAAGTATGCCCACTCCACCCAAGTATGCCCACTCCACCCAAGTATGCCCACTCCACTCAAGTTTGTCCACTCCACCCAAGTTTGCCCACTCCACCCAAGTTTACCCACTCCAACCAAGTATGCCCAATCCACCCAAGTATGCCCACTCCACTCAAGTTTGTCCACTCCACGCAAGTTTGTCCACTCCACCCAAGTTTGCCCACTCCACCCAAGTTTACCCACTCCACCCAAGTTTGCCCACTCCACCCAAGTTTGCCCACTCCACCCAAGTTTGCCCACTCCACCCAAGTATGCCCACTCCACTCAAGTTTGTCCACTCCACCCAAGTTTGCCCACTCCACCCAAGTTTGCCCACTCCACCCAAGTTTACCCACTCCACCCAAGTTTACCCACTCCACCCAAGTTTACCCACTCCACCCAACTTTGCCCACTCCACCCGAGATTGCCCACTCCACTCAAGTTTGTTAACTCCACCCAAGTTTACCCACTCCACCCAGGTTTGCCCACTCCACCCAAGTTTGCCCACTCCACCCAAGTTTACCCAATCCACCCAAGTTTGCCCACTCCACCCAAGTTTACCCACTTCACCCAAGTTTACCCACTCCACCCAAGTTTACCCACGAAAAATTATTATTGAGTAAAATATGTTGTTAGCCGGCAAAGTGTCAATAAGACACTGTCAACTGTTATCGAGTAATGGTTTCTGCTGTTATAAAAAGCACTGACAAACTCATGAAAGAGCACTGCCTTCCTCAAGACTGACCACTGAATCGATGGTGGCCTTTAAGGAATACTTCTGAAAGCAAACAAAGACACAAAGTGTCGTTCTTACTGTAATCGTAAATTTTCCTTCAAGAAAGAAGGTAAAACGGTTTAATATCATAATAATTATGGCATTGCCAGTTTAGAAACCATCGCTGTCATGGTGTTATAAACCAACTTCATTACTTCAAACGTACATGCAATTTTAATACTAGTTGTTCACTTGCATGTCCTTGTTACTTGATTTTCAAGTGATAGAATGAACAGTTTTGTCCAACGGGAATATTGAGTTGGTTTTCAAGTGCCAGAATGAACTAATTTGTAGCTTCGAACTCCACAACTGAACTGGTTCTCGTGGACGCTGACTCGATGGAATAACAGTGCAGATAGATTCATAAAAGCACGAACACCAACCACTTGACTCTCGACTCATCAATAAAATGCTTGTATATTTCCCCAAAGCCTTAAACTTACACTCTTGCATCATTGGATTGCACAATTAATTATGTCTTACAAACTATTTCTTGTGTTCTCAGGGCTCAAAATAACGTTTCATGTTATACCGGTCATGGTGACTGGTCAGTTCCAATTGTGACAAGTGAAAGACGATTTTTGACTGGTCAAATTTCACGACACCCCCCCCCCCCCCCAAAAAAAACCAACAACCCTCAAAAAAAAAACCCCAAAAGAACCCCAACAAAAACAATCAAATGAAAACAAACACAACACAACATAGTGCAGTGCAACACAGCACAGCACAACACAACATGACACAACACTTGACACAACACAACATGGCATGACACAACACAACACTTGACACAACACAACGCAACACAACATGGCATGACACAACACAACATGACACAACACAACGCAACTTAATGCAACACAACACAGCACAGTCAGCACGACACAACACAGCACGATGCAATGCAACACAACACGACACAACAAAAAACATGTAAAGTATATTCTCACACCGGGTTGCCATAATTGCTCTGCCACCGCGGCAGTGCCTTTATTAAATATACTCAAATATATTACATCATCAACCTTAAATTAAACTATAATACATAACAAAATAACCCACTTGTTTGTCAACTGGGAGGGTGGGTGGGAACACTGCTCACTCAATGGTGGCAAAAACAAAAAGATGCTACCTTAGTAGCACGTGACCTAATATTGCCACCCCTCCCTAGGCCCCCCAGTGTGAGAAACACGTTTCTCGCTTATTTCGTAAACTCAGACAGCGAGAAACTCCAATTCTACACAGTACACATATAAGCTAGTACTGATATAAATGTTTGTCATAAAAAGGAAATGCATGCATAGTTCACTTCAATATATATCAGACATTATGAAACGGGTCTACAACAGCACAACAACAATCATTTTAAGTTCCTTCAAAGGGAAGTAATAAAATTAATTGCAAGTTAATATGACCGGTCAAAATGACTGGCGTTAAAATGACCGGCGTTATACAAATTTGACCGGTCACATTAAAAATTTGGCCAGTAATTGACCGGTGACCATCTGTTATTTTGAGCCCTGGTTCTGAAAGCGTTGCACACCATCGCACACCTAGGTCAGCAGAGGTGTGCTAACCTCAGCACACCTGTGGTTTTTCTCAATGATAGGCCTGTATCATTATATTACTGTATACAGTGTAAACATGCATATAATAATTTAAAATATGCTATTACTTACGTATCACATCACAGATAATCCTGGACATAAAAATCCACTAATTGTCCACATGACACAATATTAATCAGTTTTTAAAACAATCCACTATTAGTCAAAGAAAGAAATGCAACCATGTTAAGTTTAATCATAGTCCCTAGAAATAAATTGTCTGGAAACGCGGCCCAAAGTCTTTGTTCTAGGTTTTTGTTCACGTTTGTGCACCTTATTTCACCTTAACACTAACCTGCAAACAGGCCAATTGTAAACTATGGCCTGATACAAATGTTGTTAAAAGTTTGTGCAGTACTTCCAGATTTTGGAAGTGGTCACTCCTGATAGGCTATAGCCCAAAAAGCTCTATTCTGATTGGTTTGTGTATGATTTGATTTGATTGTGATTGATTAATTACATAATTAACAAAGCGTCTAACGTATCTAACAATTCAATGATGTTTAGTGAAGTTTAGAGTAAAAAATCTAAAGAAAGAACAGCACGAATGTATAGAAAAAGTCCTGTTTAATGAGGATGTGCTAGCTGTACTCCGTACTGGTTATGGCAAGAGTTTAATACACAAACTTCTCCCAAGCGTCTGTGAAAACATATACAAACTGTATAAGCAAGCTTGTGAACACATTGTATTTTTGGTACTGTATAATGAAGCAATCAACCAATAGCATCATTGCTTTATAAATCTTAATGAGCGTAAAACAAAAGATTGTGCACCTTATTTGCCACCTTGTAGCTCATTGTTAACCGCTTTGATGTTCGCCGTGTCTCCAGACAATATAATTCTAGGGACTACAGTTTAATAGAGTAAATAGTACAAATATACAAGTGACAAAAATTCAACAAGAATAATATATACAGAAAATTTCTGTCAGGAATATAGAATTGACAAAACTACAACATGTACAAACCTCAAAACCATGACACTTGAATCCATAAAAATCATCCATCCTTCATTTCTGTGGCAACAATCCTTCCTTTTCAGAGTTCCATTGCTTTCCTAAAGAGATTAGCATTAATATTTTTTGTCTTTCTTCCTGTAAAAGCATAAAGAAGCCTACCACTTTTGAAGCATTGTTAATATAAGTTACATTATTCTCGTACTTTTAACTTAGGGGCTTTTAACAGGGTATACAGTAGCTTTTAACAAGCTACCCTGGGGGGAGCCAACTTTGTGTTCATTTTACTCAGTCTCGACAGCCAGCATTTATTGAAAGTAATGGCATAAAAAGAGGTGTATTAGCTATTAAACATCCCACTTGATGAGCATCATTTAGTAAATGACCCAAATCGAGTGGGACCTTTAATAGCTAGTCACCTCTTTTTATGCTATTCCTTTGTAATATCATGTTTGCGGGAATTTATTTTGTTGTCACCTCTGTTGACGTCAAACCGATTAGTTCTAATCAGACCTGGTTTGACATCAACGGAGGTAGGATTAGTAAAAATGAATATGAGGTATATTTATCATTTATAATAATGTTAATAAAGTTAGCTTAGCTTAACTTTTGTCTGCTTTTCATCGTCTGTTTCCATTCTGTTGTCATCTCAAGGCTTCTGGATGCATTGTTTGTTGCTTTCTTTGTATTCCCTTAATCATTATTCTCTTGTAACCTAACAATCTTCTTGTCAACATCTGAGTGCTCAGGTGAAACGTTTTCTTATCTCGCCAAACTCCGCCATTGTTGACAGCTTCATGAATCGTGCGTGACATTCACACGTCATACACAAACTCAAATACCCCACCACAGCGGGGTATAACCTCGAATACCCCACTGTGGAGGGTAATTCTACGATAAATTAACTGGTCACGTGGTACAAATCAAGCTCTCGGACTGGACAATTTACAGTTGAGATATACCTAATATTAGTTGTTAATGGACCTGTGAGAACAAAAGAAATCCCCGCAAACATGATATTACATGAGGAATTTCATACTTGTCTCAGGTAGTAGGGTCATAGGGGTAGGGTCACCCTCTTTGCGAGGTAGGATTACCCTCGGGAGCGAGATAAAGTTCCCTCCGTATAAACAATTTGACTCGCCTACCCAACTGCAAAACAAAACGGTGGCAGAAAGTGAAACAATTGATAGAGCAGCAAATACAAAGCGAAAAAGATGGTCTTGGTCTCCAACAATGGTTGAAAACATGATAATTGGCCTGAAGAAGTATACTGTAAGTTTAAGTGAGTTTAATTTTATCTTTTAATTCTAACAGTACAGTTACAGTTTCTTCCCGACGATCTTAAATTAAGATGCAAACTATACCCTCAAGGCTTAAACCGATTCAGAAGTCATATTAAATCTAATTCCTCGTGTTAGTCATGTAAACACTGAAACACACGACAAAGTTGTCTCGGGGGGTCGGGTGTCCCTCTTTATACCCGAGCCAACTTTTAGTCCATCTAAACAGGCCCTTACAATTTGTGGTGTGTTGTTAACGTTTAACAATAGCTTGTAGAGAATTGACAAACTCACAAAAATTCAACAAAATCTACAAACCTGAACTATTAAAAACCACGAGCTTTCGTGTCGAGCTGGGGCGTCTACAAAAATCACCCATCTTTTGTTTCTGACGCCCAAATTTTGCCATCTTTGAGTTTTAATGAGTACTCAAGGTGCTGTAGATTCATATTCTCTAACTCTAAACGATTGAAAACGGGGAAAAATGGCCAAAATCTGGGCGAGAAAACCTTGCTTTCAAAGAGCACTTCTTCCCGCTTTGCCGCCATCTTGAAAATGCAATCCTCGCCCCAGTCTTCTCCATTTCAGGGCGTCACCCAATATTTACGTTCTCATCCCCCTTGCTGCCCGCATATGTAACATTTACGTTCTCACCCCCCTTGTTGCCCGCATATGTAACATCTACGTTCTCACCCCCTTGCTGCCCGCATATGTAACATGTACGTTCTCACCCCTCCCCCTTGCTGCTCGTATATGTAACATTTACGTTACTACCCCCTGGTGCTCGTATATGTTAAAAAAAAAGACTGGATTGGAAACTTGATGGCGCGAGCATAACAACCTGGTTGCAATTGACAAGCTTAAAAAACCCGGGTAAGCGTTGTTGATCTTTGTTTTGATGATTCCTGTGTTGTTTTAAAGAAACTGGCGTCCCCAAATTGTGCTTTGTTTTGCTCGGAATTTGGGATGCATATTTTAACTAAACCTTGATATCTTCTTTTAAAATGAGTAAGATAGACGGGCATTTTGTTGTATTGTGGCTTTGTCGTATTTACAGACAATTCGATTATCATTTTAGGCTGTATTAATCCCAAACTTTGAATATACTCCAAACACTCGATTGTGGCCTAGGCAGGTTTGTAAGGCGATAAAATCATTTGAAACGTCAACATAGTCATCTGGATGTGAGGATATGAAGAATTTGAAGAAAAGTTCACTAAAAACCTCAGTAAAACAAGCGTACTCACGCCATTCGTGACATCACAATTTGCAACTAGGTTTCAACATCTCTCGAGCAAAGAAAAACGCTTTTCAGCCAATCGGCGGCCTGGAAACAACTCACGTGACTATTAGTTTCCAATCCACTCATTTTACTATCCATGATGTTACCAGGGCGGATGTGGGTGGGGTCAGGGGGTCTCTCTCCTCCGCAGAGGTTCTTTCGGAGATCGGCTATGTCGGGGATCGTCGGAGATGCGTCGAAATCGTCAGCTGCACATAAGGAGTGCGACCGAGCATCTCCGACGACCGCCGAAACCTCCAATCTCCGAAATTTAACCTCTGCGGAGGAGAGTCAGGGCCTATATATGCTGATGCCGAATTAAGGGTCAATTCTTTTACGTGGTGTTACCACAAAACTTATCTATGTTGAATTAGGGAGTGTTTACACGAGGCCGGCCTTGAAACTATATAGGCTTGGTTTCGCTGTTGCTTCAAGATTTCTGTCAATTGCCTTACAGCTCCTGACCGCTGGAGAATCATTATTTTATGTGGATTTGACACCAATCTTATTTAAAACAACGTATTGAGAGTCTGAGAGGTGAAAGTGCTTCAGTTCGGTGACTTCGGTCTAGCGGGCGCCGCTTAATACTAGGCCCTGTTTATGAAGCAGATTCAGAGTGTTCAAGTCAAATCTCCCATGTTGTTTCTCCTTGTTGCGTTTACATGAAGAAGATTGAAAGTTTTCGATCTGATCGAAACGAATGGCTGAAGTCAATCCATGAAGTTGAGTGGTTGACTTGACATTGAATGTCTCCAATCTGATTCATCTAAACACGGTTTGACTTTAAAATGACTTGATACGCATGAGTGAAGTTAGTGAAAATAGTGTTGAAAAATCGCTTCAGACAAAAAGCAAAAACAGATTGGATTCTCCATGTAAACATGTGCCCGGATTGACTTCACTCGCGTTTTTCGATTCGATTGGACTGTCAATCCGCTTCATGTAAACAGAGCCTTACCTGTATTTACTTTCTTACTTTTTGCATCTCTCAAGATGACCGAAAAGAGGGAATGAACGCCTTCGTCGAAAAGCGAACTGCACAAAAACGGTATATACAGTATGTGTGCGACTATACAACTAAATAGGTCAATTAGTGACAATTGGTATTTTTGAAACTAAGTTAAACTTAGTGCAAAGTACATATGTAGGTTGCGTCTTAGGACTAGGTCAAACGACGAACTTTACATGAGACGAACTAAATTCTTCAAATGACAAGATCGACGTTTAACTGAGTTAAGTTCGACAGATTGTTTTAGGATCATCTGAGACGTTCTATCCGTATGACGCAGACGGATAGAACGTCTGAAGATCGTCCCTGGGTCAAGATAGTCTAATCGGCGCGCCTCGCGAGTAAATGGCGCGAGTCGCGACTAAATGGCGCGAGTAAACTTTTGTCGCGGGCTTTTGTTCCGGCTTTAATTTTGCCTGGATCTTTTTCTCCGGTTTTGCTACCGGGGGACAAAGAACCTAAAAATATAGATGCAATAATAGATTAACTCAAATTTCCTCAGCGTGTGTTCAGTTGTTTACGCACAGAGAATGGACAGCGATGTATCTTCTAAACGCTGTATAAATCGTCTGTAGTTTCTTTATATCGCGCTCCGTCCAACTTACCAATATACTTAGCCGACTTCTATCGATTTTCATGTCGACAATTATTGTGGCCGAATATTAGTCGATGGTTCTCAAAGGCGCACGGCGCGCAAAAATGACTTATTTATTTTATATTTGTATACTATACATACGTTACCTAATAAATGGTATGTGAA
The DNA here is from genome assembly GCA_035771165.1 of Paragorgia papillata. Classification (NCBI taxonomy): domain Eukaryota; kingdom Metazoa; phylum Cnidaria; class Anthozoa; order Scleralcyonacea; family Coralliidae; genus Paragorgia; species Paragorgia papillata. The sequence goes on along the minus strand of JAWNZC010000113.1, from coordinate 87,811 downwards.
TGCTGTTTTGTCAATTTGATGCTATATAGCGCGAAAATTAGTATGAGCTTTGGTCTGGTCTGGCCTTTGGTCTGGTCTGGCCTTTTTGCCCCTAGCTGGAGGTGGCGGTAATATATTTTCCGTTGGAAAATATGGTAGTGATGACATACATTGACAGCAAGCTAAGATATTTATCAAATATGGACTAATATTCGGGTACAATAATCGTCGATATGAAAATCGATAGAAGTCGGCTAAGTTGGACGGAGCGCGATATAAAGAAACGACAGAAAATTGCTTTGATTCCGAATTCGTTTCGACTGCATTAAGTTCGACGTTTGACCTAACTGTCGAACTTAATTAATTTCGGTCGACCCAAAATAGAAATTTAGTTCGTCTCAATTAAGTTCGTCGTTTGACCTAGGCCTAACAGACTCTGATGGAAGATTTCTAAGGGCCTTTTAATATATGATCCCGGTGTACCGGGATGTCCCGGTTGCGCGGGATGAATTTCATCCCGGGACGAGCACTTTGTTTACTCCATATAAACCCAGTTGACCGGGATGAATTTCATCCTGGGTCAAAAAGCGCGGGAATTTAAGGAAATGGTGCAAAAAAGAAAAAACTCACCCTAATTCTACTATGTTGGAAGTTATTTCACTTGATTCAGTGCTTTGTCTCTAGACCTGACCGTTTGGACGAAATTCTGACCGTAATATTCAAAGTTACAAGCATTGTGTTCAGTAAACTTCATCCCGGTCTACAGCGATATTGCGTTTATATGGACAAACATTTGTCCTGCTGACCGGGATCCCAGTTGCTTCAACCGAGATCCCGGTCAGGTGGGACGTCCCGGTCTCCATATATAAACGTAACTTGAAAAACAACAGTAAATTATCTACAAGCCGAGATCCCGGGACATCCCGGGATCATATAAACAGGCCCTAATTTTGAATTTGTTTTGGTGACGGCATTTGGAGAAGCAACAAAACAGAAATGTTTTCGATTTCGAGGGATGGCCAACGACGCAGGCCTGATGACAAGGGGGGGGGGGGGACAGCCTGGTCGTTAATCAGGGGGCCACGGTCGAAAGGGGCGCGTTTTTAACGAAACAAAGCGAAAGAATACATTATCTGAAATGTTGAACAATAAATTCAGTTCTATAATAATCAACAACTGAAGTTTTAGTATACAGTGTGTATCAAAAAAATTCGAACCCTTAGAAAATGAATTAGCATTCTTTTCAAACAACCTATTGTAGTAGTTTGAAAGCCCTAAAAGCGCTGCGTTATAAATTAATCAGCACATAAGTTAAACGAAGCGAAAAAGCTTTTAAATACTTTCACCATGCATACACTTCAAGTTATCTTAATTTCCCAGGTGTATAAGACCGTGTGTTTTACGCATCTGTGGGTTCAGCGAAGTGCTTAGGGCTTTCAAACTACTACAATACGTTGTTTGAAAAGAATGCTAATTCATTTTCTAAGGGTTCGAATTTTTTTTATACACACTGTAGATCGTTACATTGCATTGGGTTCCTAATGGATTTGTCACTGTCATGGTGGATCGTGGCTCTTGTACGGCTTTTTTACTGCCATTGGGCTTTTTATGACTTTGTTATTACCGTTATGGGGCCCTCTATAACCTTTTCAATTCACTGCCATGGGTTATTTGTATGGTTTGATAAAATATGACAACATGAAGGGAGGGGGGAGGGGCCCACGAATAGTTTTTGGCTAGGGCCCAAAATTTCTCTCGGCGGCCCTACAACGACGTCAGCGATTTGCTTGAAAACTAACTGGAGAACACCAAACAGCGAAGGAATATTTCATAAACGAGTGGGAGTGTTTTACCAGGGGTTACAAACACGAGAGGACAATGAAAATCACGAGGCCGTTAACCGAGTAATTTTCATTGTTTTCGAGTGTTTGTAAAACATGAGAGAAATTGAAAATTACGAGGTAATAGGCCGAGTGATTTTTGTTGTTCTCGAGTGTTTGCAACACCTGGTAAAACACGATACACGAGTTTATGAAATAACTTCTCAATCGTCAATTATTGTAGAATTCGCGAGAGGACTTAAGGCCATGTCACACGAGGCAATTTTCCTTGCAACGCAATGGCGTTGTATTGCAAGTTGCAAGAAAGATTTCCTCGTGTGACACCCCCATGTTTGCAACTATAGTCTCGCAACGAAAAATTGCGTTGCGAGTCGCAGAGAAAGTAAAATCAGCTTTTACTTTTCGCAACGCTACGAGACAAGTTGCAGCGTGTGACACCCCCACTGCAACTTGCAATGTATTTTTTTCCAACAAAAATTGCGTTGCAAGTTGCAAGGAAAATTGCCTCGTGTGACATGGCCTTTGGTGATGTTGGTGCATATTAGCTTAGACAATGGTGTATATTAGTACACAATAGTCTCATGTTGAATTTATAGTGAAGAAATATGATAAACGGTCCTTTGTTTGTGCCGTTTCTTATCTGATTTCTTAATTATAAATTCAGTTTGTGCGTTTTCTTTGATTGGCTACTTAGCTCATGAATTATTAAGGAGTTTGAGAATGATAGTTTACAAACCATATGAAAAGAAACAAAGTTTTATTAAGTCATTGAATGCAATAAGATAACACTTTTTGCTTACAGTAAAAACAACTTAGCGATCTTAAATTCTAGAACTATAATCATTTATGTCTATTGTCTAACGTGTTGTTTTTTAAAAGAATTACCAACTTTGGTAAAACAACAATGGAGAAGATGTAATAAGAAACATTATTATACGAGCAAAAGAATTAATAGTCCAAATTGCAGCAGGTTGAGTTCAACTTTTTAACCTCTCCTACTATTCCAGATTCGAACTCGTTCCAGGCTTTCACATTTCCCTCTGCCTGGTTACTAGGTCGACAACTTTTGGACATGTCGAAAATCTTTGCGTGCAAAAGAGCGCTATCCCAGATGTTTACTTCTGTTATTTCTCCAACAAATGTATTGCTCAGCTGGAATCCTCCTCCAACCGTATCCTGGTCTTGTCCCAGGACCAATGCTCCTCCACCTGGAAGAGTTCCACCCTTGGTGCATGCCATATGTCCTTGTTTTTCATGCTTTCCATCTTTGTACATTGAATAATTCCCATCTTGAGATTGCCATGCGAAACAAACGTGATGCCACTTGCATGCCGTCGTTTACTTGAATTTCAGAACTATAAACGAAAAATAATAAGTTCTTAATAACCGACAGCGCGGTCATTGCGGCAATAGGGAGCTTAAGCAAGCTAGGACGACGACGGAAATATCTAAAGTTCAGTATCTAGCAGAAACTATACGAATCATTTACGTAGTATTGAATACTTAAAGTATGTTTTTCGACATCGAAAAGCTTCAGAGTTCTAAAAGGATTTTGTCGCATAGTTTGCACTCAAACCCAACTAACAGGTTTCGCCGTTTCACGAGTTAACGTTGTCCTGAAGACGTGAAAATGATCTGAATAACGAGTTGTATAGAACGCCAAGCGCGGCGTTAGGATTACTCTTGGGACTAAAAATTATTCATTTTCTTTGTTGTGTGAGGAAAATTCTATTGTATTAAGCTTAATACAATTCTATACTCCGAATTTGGCCAGTACAAAAAACTTGTATGTTTTCGTAGCACGAAAAGAGAGGAAAAAGCCACATTAAAAATATTTCTGCCATTGGGACCAAAGAAAGAACACTGTAAAAAGGTTTAGTTTTTGCATGTTGGTAATATTATGCAGTAAAACGTGTTATTTTGTAGATTTTTTACTCTGCTCAGTAATGAGTAATCGATAAATTTGCCTATATCACAAAACTCGTAAAAAACCAACGAAATCAGTCAATAACGTTATTATGAAACTATTTAACTTTGGTATTAAAACATAAGTCTTTAGAAAGCCTTGAAGTATGTATTTGGCAATTTCGGACTATATTGCATGCTTGTATTTTCGATCTGCTTTCCAGTAGTATTAAAGTGGTTCTCTGATGAAAATATTGTCGGTAATGTTTCTGCATAATCCTAAAGATATTATCGTACTAATTCATAATTGTGCAAAGTTTCATTTCGAAATTCCCCAAAACAAAGTTGTATTTTACGTGCGAAGTTTGTATTTTGGAACGCCGCCATTAAATTGGCCGTGTTTGAAAAGAATGAGTTGAGGAGAACTTATGACGTCATAGACTCAATAAAAACAAAAGATCATTGTTGTTGTCAACAAAAGGGTCATTGTTGTTATTGAGCCTATGACGTCGTAAGCTTCCACGACTCATTCTTCTCAAGCTCGGCCACTTTATTGGCGGCGTTCCAAAATACAAACTTCACACGTAAAATGTGATACAGAACTGATGTTTTCTTAATCAGTTCTGGGCCACGTTACACAGGCACTGTCGATTAAACCTTAATTTCTTTTGAATTTTCCTCATGGATTATTAATGATTTTAAAAGTATAAAATGCAATACAATTTGTTATTTTTATTCAAAGTGCCTTTGAAACGAAAATTAAGTCTGTCTTATTTGAAAGAACACTTAAAATGTTAGAGTAACATCTTTGGCAGTTTTTCGTTTCCTTGCTTCGTTTTTGAAATATTTCAGTTCTGGTACTGGTATGCAAATTTGACTTATAAGATATAAACTTTACGTCACACATTGCATAATGACTTATCGCAAAGTGTTCCATATCTTTGTTATTATCGAACAAAAGCACTTGGCGAATTAGGAACCATGTGCGAGTGTTTCTCCTACAACAAAGTCTGTAAATTTTAAGTGTTTTTGTTTGACAATAACAAAGATATATAATCTTTTGCGATAAGTCATTATGCAAAGAGTGACGTAAAGTTATCTTATATTAAGTTAAATTTACATATCAAACAAACTGAAATATCTCAACAACGAAGCAAGGAAAGGAAAAACTGCAAAAGATGTTACTCTATCATTTTAAGTGTTCTTTTAAATAAGACAACCTTAATTTTCGTTTCATAGGCACTTTAAGTATTTTTAATTGTTTTCTTTCTTACCTTATCGTACATCCAAATATATGCACCAAATAAACTTCAAGTTTACCGCTCTTAGCGCCTATTAGAAAAGTATTATCGTTTCCCCCTTTTGCATAAGATACAAATGCACTTATACTACTACTTGACTGGGTTGTACTGATCCACAAACACGTTGTGATAGCCGTCATAGTAGGTACACCGGTGACTTCGACGTAATCTTCGGTATGGACTGTTTGAAACTTCAATTTGTACCCAGGACCTGTAGATGAAGGTAATAGGATCGTTTTCACTCACGTGATCGGTGGCCCCATTGGGGTGGTGAAACAATACGAAATATTTAAATAAGAATAGAGCTAAATTCCCATAGGATAAAGATGGTACACCAATATGGCCACCATTTCATTGTTTCGATACACCAATATGGCCGCTGTGACGTCAGATGAAAACGATATATGCCAGGCCCGCCACAGGCGACTGGAAACCTGGGGCAAAATGGTCAGGTCCCTCTAGTTATTAGGTGGGTCTGGGGACATGGGCTCCGGAAATTATTTTAATTATTGGGTTTTTATTTCCTGCACGAGGGCACGCGCGCTATTCTCGTATCTTCGCCTACGGTGCTGAGCTGTATTTGAATTTTTTTTATTCGTGAGGCCCTTGTATCGTATGTCCTGCGGCCTTGGTCTACACCGTCTAAAATTTCAACACGTCCTCTCGCTTAGATTTCAGGATTATCCTGAATTGTCAAATGCCCTAGAATTCAGCATAATCCTAAATTCTCAAGAAATTGAAACCCAAATCCTAACCCACCCCTAATTCTAACCCCGCCTCTAACCCAATCTCGTGCCCAGCGCCTTCGCCGCGCGCAAACGAAGGCTCTGAGATAATCCATCACCAGGAACAGAAAAACCTGTTGTCACTTGAAAAGAAGCCGCCTTTAGCTAGCCAATCAAAACACTTCCTGGTGGTGGATTATTCCAGAGCCTTCTTTGTGCGTGGTGAAGCCTCTGCCTCTAACCCTGTCCCCAAACCTAAACCTAACTTTCTCGAGTAAATGGCGCGAGTCGCGAGTAAATGGCGCGAGTCGCGACTAAATGGCGCGAGTAAACTTTTGTCGCGGGCTTTTGTTCCGGCTTTAATTTTGCCTGGATCTTTTTCTCCGGTTTTGCTACCGGGGGACAAAGAACCTAAACATATAGATGCAATAATACATTAACTCAAATTTCCTCAGCGTGTTCAGTTGTTTACGCACAGAGAATGGACAGCGATGTATCTTCTAAACGCTGTATAAATCGTCTGTAGTTTCTTTATATTGCGCTCCGTCCAACTTACCAATATACTTAGCCGACTTCTATCGATGGTTCTCAAAGACGCACGGCGCGCAAAAATGACTTATTTATTTTATATTTGTATACTATATATACGTTACCTAACAAATGGTATGTGAATGCTGTTTTGTCAATTTGATGCTATATAGCGCGAAAATTAGTATGAGCTTTGGTCTGGTCTGGCCTTTGGTCTGGTCTTTGGTCTGGTCTGGCCTTTTTGTGCCTAGCTGGAGGTGGCGGTAATATCTTTTCCGTTGGAAAATATGGTAGTGATGACATACATTGACAGCAAGCTAAGATATTTATCAAATATGGACTAATATTCGGGCACAATAATCGTCGATATGAAAATCCATAGAAGTCGGCTAAGTTGGACGGAGCGCGATATAAAGAAACGAAAGAAAATTGCTTTGATTCCGAATTCGTTTCGACTGCATTAAGTTCGACGTTTGACCTAACTGTCGAACTTAATTAATTTCGGTCGACCCAAAATAGAAATTTAGTTCGTCTCAATTAAGTTCGTCGTTTGACCTAGGCCTAACAGACTCTGATGGAAGATTTCTAAGGGCCTTTTAATATATGATCCCGGTGTACCGGGATGTCCCGGTTGCGCGGGATGAATTTCATCCCGGGACGAGCACTTTGTTTACTCCATATAAACCCAGTTGACCGGGATGAATTTCATCCTGGGTCAAAAAGCGCGGGAATTTAAGGAAATGGTGCAAAAAAGAAAAAACTCACCCTAATTCTACTATGTTGGAAGTTATTTCACTTGATTTAGTGCTTTGTCTCTAGACCTGACCGTTTGGACGAAATTCTGACCGTAATATTCAAAGTTACAAGCATTGTGTTCAGTAAACTTCATCCCGGTCTACAGGGATATTGCGTTTATATGGACAAACATTTGTCCTGCTGACCGGGATCCCAGTTGCTTCAACCGAGATCCCGGTCAGGTGGGACGTCCCGGTCTCCATATATAAACGACACGTAACTTGAAAAACAACAGTAAATTATCTACAAGCCGAGATCCCGGGACATCCCGGGATCATATAAACAGGCCCTAATTTTGAATTTGTTTTGGTGACGGCATTTGGAGAAGCAACAAAACAGACATGTTTTCGATTTCGAGGGATGGCCAACGACGCAGGCCTGACGAGAAGGGGGGGGGGACAGCCTGGTCGTTAATCAGGGGGCCACGGTCGAAAGGGGCGCGTTTTTAACGAAACAAAGCGAAAGAATACATTATCTGAAATGTTGAACAATAAATTCAGTTCTATAATAATCAACAACTGAAGTTTTAGTATACAGTGTGTATCAAAAAAATTCGAACCCTTAGAAAATGAATTAGCATTCTTTTCAAACAACCTATTGTAGTAGTTTGAAAGCCCTAAAAGTGCTGCGTTATAAATTAATCAGCACATAAGTTAAACGAAGCGAAAAAGCTTTTAAATACTTTCACCATGCATACACTTCAAGTTATCTTAATTTCCCAGGTGTATAAGACCGTGTGTTTTACGCATCTGTGGGTTCAGCGAAGTGCTTAGGGCTTTCAAACTACTACAATAGGTTGTTTGAAAAGAATGCTAATTCATTTTCTAAGGGTTCGAATTTTTTTGATACACACTGTAGATCGTTACATTGCATTGGGTTCCTAATGGATTTGTCACTGTCATGGTGGATCGTGGCTCTTGTACGGCTTTTTTACTGCCATTGGGCTTTTTATGACTTTGTTATTACCGTTATGGGGCCCTCTATAACCTTTTCAATTCACTGCCATGGGTTACTTTTATGGTTTGATAAAATATGACAACATGAAGGGGAGGGGGGAAGGGCCCACGAATAGTTTTTGGCTAAGGCCCAAAATTTCTCTCGGCGGCCCTGCAACGACGTCAGCGATTTGCTTGAAAACTAACTGGAGAACACCAAACAGCGAAGGAATATTTCATAAACGAGTGGGTGAGTGTTTTACCGGGGGTTACAAACACGAGAGGACAATGAAAATCACGAGGCCGTTAACCGAGTAATTTTCATTGTTCTCGAGCGTTTGTAAAACATGAGAGAATAATGAAAATCACGAGACTGCAAGCCAAGTGATTTTTATTGTTTTCGAATGTTTTACAAACACGAGAGAACATTGAAAATTACGAGCTAATAGGCCGAGTGATTTTTGTTGTTCTCGAGTGTTTGCAACACCTGGTAAAACACGATACACGAGTTTATGAAATAACTTCTCAATCGTCAATTATTGTAGAATTCGCGAGAGGACTTAAGGCCATGTCACACGAGGCAATTTTCCTTGCAACGCAATGGCGTTGTATTGCAAGTTGCAAGAAAGATTTCCTCGTGTGACACCCCCATGTTTGCAACTATAGTCTCGCAACGAAAAATTGCGTTGCGAGTCGCAGAGAAAGTAAAATCAGCTTCTACTTTTCGCAACGCTACGAGACAAGTTGCAGCGTGTGACACCCCCACTGCAACTTGCAATGTATTTTTTTCCGACAAAAATTGCGTTGCAAGTTGCAAGGAAAATTGCCTCGTGTGACATGGCCTTTGGTGATGTTGGTGCATATTAGCTTAGACAATGGTGTATATTAGTACACAATAGTCTCATGTTGAATTTATAGTGAAGAAATGTGATAAACGGTCCTTTGTTTGTGCCGTTTCTTATCTGATTTCTTAATTATAAATTCAGTTTGTGCGTTTTCTTTGATTGGCTACTTAGCTCATGAATTATTAAGGAGTTTGAGAATGATAGTTTACAAACCATATGAAAAGAAACAAAGTTTTATTAAGTCATTGAATGCAATAAGATAACACTTTTTGCTTACAGTAAAAACGACTTAGCGATCTTAAATTCTAGAACTATAATCATTTATGTCTATTGTCTAACGTGTTGTTTTTTAAAAGAATTACCAACTTTGGTAAAACAACAATGGAGAAGATGTAATAAGAAACATCATTATACGAGCAAAATAATTAATAGTCCAAATTGCAGCAGGTTGAGTTCAACTTTTTAACCTCTCCTACTATTCCAGATTCGAACTCGTTCCAGGCTTTCACATTTCCCTCTGCCTGGTTACTAGGTCGACAACTTTTGGACATGTCGAAAATCTTTGCGTGCAAAAGAGCGCTATCCCAGATGTTTACTTCTGTTATTTCTCCAACAAATGTACTCGCCAGTTCGAATCTACCTCCAACCGTATCCTGGTCTTGTCCCAGGACCAATGCTCCTCCACCTGGAAGAGTTCCACCCTTGGTGCATGCCAGATGTCCTTGTTTTTCATGCTTTCCATCTTTGTACATTGAATAATTCCCATCTTGAGATTGCCATGCGAAACAAACGTGATGCCACTTGCCGTCGTTTACTTGAATTTCAGAACTATAAACGAAAAATAATAAGTTCTTAATAACCGACAGCGCGGTCATTGCGGCAATAGGGAGCTTAAGCAAGCTAGGACGACGACGGAAATATCTAAAGTTCAGTATCTAGCAGAAACTATACGAATCATTTACGTAGTATTGAATACTTAAAGTATGTTTTTCGACATCGAAAAGCTTCAGAGTTCTAAAAGGATTTTGTCGCATAGTTTGCACTCAAACCCAACTAACAGGTTTCGCCGTTTCACGAGTTAAGGTTGTCCTGAAGACGTGAACTAATGATCTGAATAACGAGTTGTATAGAACGCCAAGCGCGGCGTTAGGATTACTCTTGGGACTAAAAATTATTCATTTTCTTTGTTGTGTGAGGAAAATTCTATTGTATTAAGCTTAATACAATTCTATACTCCGAATTTGGCCAGTACAAAAAACTTGTATGTTTTCGTAGCACGAAAAGAGACGAAAAAAGCCACATTAAAAATATTTCTGCCATTGGGACCAAAGAAAGAACACTGTAAAAAGGTTTAGTTTTTGCATGTTGGTAATATTATGCAGTAAAACGTGTTATTTTGTAGATTTTTTACTCTGCTCAGTAATGAGTAATCGATAAATTTGCCTATATCACAAAACTCGTAAAAAACCAACGAAATCAGTCAATAACGTTATTATGAAACTATTTAACTTTGGTATTAAAACATAAGTCTTTAGAAAGCCTTGAAGTATGTATTTGGCAATTTCGGACTATATTGCATGCTTGTATTTTCGATCTGCTTTCCAGTAGTATTAAAGTGGTTCTCTGATGAAAATATTGTCGGTAATGTTTCTGCATAATCCTAAAGATATTATCGTACTAATTCATAATTGTGCAAAGTTTCATTTCGATATTCCCCAAAACAAAGTTGTATTTTACGTGCGAAGTTTGTATTTTGGAACACCGCCATTAAATTGGCCGTGTTTGAAAAGAATGAGTTGAGGAGAACTTATGACGTCATAGACTCAATAAAAACAAAAGATCATTGTTGTTGTCAACAAAAGGGTCATTGTTGTTATTGAGCCTATGACGTCGTAAGCTTCATCGACCCATTCTTCTCAAGCTCGGCCACTTTATTGGCGGCGTTCCAAAATACAAACTTCACACGTAAAATGTGATACAGAACTGATGTTTTCTTAATCAGTTCTGGGCCATGTTACACAGGCACTGTCGATTAAACCTTAATTTCTTTTGAATTTTCCTCATGGATTATTAATGATTTTAAAAGTATAAAATGCAATACAATTTGTTATTTTTATTCAAAGTGCCTTTGAAACGAAAATTAAGTCTGTCTTATTTGAAAGAACACTTAAAATGTTAGAGTAACATCTTTGGCAGTTTTTCGTTTCCTTGCTTCGTTTTTGAAATTTTTCAGTTCTGGTACTGGTATGCAAATTTGACTTATAAGATATAAACTTTACGTCACACATTGCATAATGACTTATCGCAAAGTGTTCCATATCTTTGTTATTATCGAACAAAAGCACTTGGCGAATTAGGAACCATGTGCGAGTGTTTCTCCTACAACAAAGTCTGTAAATTTTAAGTGTTTTTGTTTGACAATAACAAAGATATATAATCTTTTGCGATAAGTTATTATGCAAAGAGTGACGTAAAGTTATCTTATATTAAGTTAAATTTACATATCAAACAAACTGAAATATCTCAAGAACGAAGCAAGGAAACGAAAAACTGCAAAATATGTTACTTTGTCATTTTAAAGTGTTCTTTCAAATAAGACAAACTTAATTTTCGTTTCATAGGTACTTTAACTATTTTTAATTGTTTTCTTTCTTACCTTATCGAACATCCAGATTTATGCATCATACGAACAAAAAGTTTACCTCTAATAGCTTCCATTAGAAAAGTATTATCGTTTCTCCCTTGTGCATAAGATACAAGTGTACTAGCGGTACTACTTGACTGGGTTGTACTGACCCACAAACACGTTGTGATAGCCGTCATAGTAGGTACACTGGTGACTTTGACGTAATCTTTGGTATTGACTGTTTGAAACTTCAATTTGTACCCAGGACCTGTAGATGAAGGTAATGGAGGTACATAAAGCGTACGTTTAAGTCTATGGATCGTTTTCACTCACGTGATCGGTGGCCCCATTGGGGTGGTGAAACAATACGAAATATTTGAATAAGAATAGAGCTAAATTCCCATAGGATAAAGATGGTACACCAATATGGCCGCCATTTCATTGTTTCGGTACACCAATATGGCCGCCGTGACGTCAGATGAAAACAATCTATACCAGGCCCGCCACAGGCGACTGGAAACCTGGGGCAAAATGGTCAGGCCCCTCTAGTTATTAGGTGGGTCTGGGGACATGGGCTCCGGAAATTATTTTAATTATTGGGTTTTTAAAAGGCTATTTCCTGCATTTTGAGGGCACGCGCGCTATTCTCGTATCTTCGCCTACGGTGCTGAGCTGTATTTGATTTTTTTTTATTCGTGAGGCCCTTGTATCGTATGCCCTGCGGCCTTGGTCTATACTGTCTAAAATTTCAACACGTCCTCTCGCTTAGATTTCAGGATTATCCTGAATTGTCAAATGCCCTAGAATTCAGCATAATCCTAAATTCTCAAGAAATTGAAACCCAAACCCTAACCCACCCCTAATTCTAACCCCGCCTCTAACCCAATCTCGTGCCCAGCGCCTTCGTCGCGCGCAAACGAAGGCTCTGGGATAATCCATCACCAGGAACAGAAAAACCTGTTGTCACTTGAAAAGAAGCCGCCTTTAGCTAGCCAATCAAAACACTTCCTGGTGGTGGACTATTCCAGAGCCTTCTTTGTGCGTGGTGATGCCTCTGCCTCTAACCCTGTCCCCAAACCTAAACCTAACTTTCCCCCAGCACCCGTAAACCTAATCACGATCTCCCAGCAGCCTTAAACCTAATCACAACCCACCCTAAACCTTACTACAACCCCCTGGCAACCCTAAACCTAATCACAACCCCCTGGCAACCATAAACTTAATCACAACCCACCAGCAACCATAAAACTATTCACAACCCCCAGACAACCCTAAACCTAATCACAACCCAACCTTAAACGTAATCACAACCCTCCGGTAATCCTAGACCTAATCACAACCCCCTCGTAACCCTAAACTAAATCACAACCGCCTGGTAACCCTAAACCTAATGACAACCCACCGATAACCCTTAACCTGATCGCAACTCCCTGACAAGAAGCCCCACCTCTCAGACACCTACCACAACACTACTACCTACTGACAATCTGGACACTTTAACAATTCAGTATAATTCTGAATTCTAAGCGAGAGGACATGTTAGTCTAAAATCTCTGTCGAAGCAAGGTTTATCGAAGATAGTTTATCAGCCTCGTTCCCAGGGCGTTCGTGGGAAAATGCGGCGAGGCATCAGAACGCGAGGGCCTCGCTATATTATGTGCACGACATCCTAAACCATTTTAACTGAATTACGTATACGAAGCTGCATAAACAATTAAAAGAAAGACAACCACTAAACACGCTAAAAGCTGATAAGACATCAGAGGAAACAGTATGCAGTTAATTTATATAAGAGCGGGAGCCATGGGTGGCACGAGTTGTTAGCGCACTACTTCTTCACACCGCTGAAGTTAAGCCTGGTCAAATGGGGTTAGTACTCGGATGGGTGACCACATTAGCTTCATGTGAGTAGAGTTGTTGGTTCTCTCTAGTACCTCGAGGGGTTTTCACCAGGTTCTCCCGGTTTTCCTTACACCGAAAATCAACACCATATAGTTTCCCCAGTTAATTATACGAACTAGTTCCATCTAGGGATGAGGGCCATTGAGTTATCAGTATCCAAATACTATCATATGTTACCCTCAATAAATATGAGATGGCTTAATATCCATTAGACCAATCGAACAGAATGGATTTGAAAAATGATGAGGTAACTACAAGAATAAAGTTAACACCAATGCAAAGTACGTACATGCATGTTTCGTAACATTATTATTATACTTACAGCCGCACATTCTCTCGTAGGTGAGATCCTGTTCCTTTAACATTTTGGCAGCAATTCGATTCAGCCGAGCTATTCGGTAACCAAACGAGGAACAATCCAAAAAGAAGTCCCATAAACATGATTGCTTTGTTTGACATCTTTCTGCAAAAAAATATGCACAAAATTTAAACAACTGACATTTACTCAGTTCTTGATGTATACAAGCTGTCCTGATCCTCAGAAAACCTCTGTCTCTGACCTCTACTCTAGACGGGAGCCTCAATTGTCTTGCGTTGAAATTCTCAAAACCAAAATTGTAAATTAAATTGATTGTGAAATACGAGGTCACCCAACAACCATAGAGGATTTCTGAACATTTTACACAAAGTTTTTGCCTAAACTTGATTGTTTGCCGGACCATGCATTACAGTCGGTTTCAGGGTACTTTTAACGGAAATGTTCAGAAGTTCGTTCGGAGGTTCACAAGTTCGTATTGAACTAGGCATTTGATTGGCTACTAGCAACTAGCAGTCAAAAGTAACCTCAAACCGACTGTAACAGAAAATCGAGATGTCATATTTGCAATCCCTTTCTTGTGCAGGTTTCTAGTATCTCTTCTATGTTTCTATGTGATCAAAACCGTTATCGTGAGACCTTGTGCAATTTTAGGACAATTTTGTTTCCGTATAAGAATTGCTAAAAATATAGTGTGACATAGCCCTTCTATAATAAGCGGCTGATTACATGAGCCGGGCTAGCCCGGTTAACTTGTACTTGGCTCAAGCGATTGATTAGGATCTCACTGTGGTTTTAAAACTCGCATAAACTAAATTTACAAAGAAGAATTGGTTTAGTTTAGATGTAAACAAATCTAAACGTTAATTCAAATCTTTTGCGGCCGAGGAAAGAATTTCGTGACATGAGTCAGCCCAGCTCTTAAACAACCTCGGTTTGCCATTTGACTTCTATATAGTGGCTCGTGGTTGGAGCCTCCGGCTAGCATTTGCAAGGTTGCCATAGAGCTCAGAGTGTTTCCTCAACGACAGCTTGCATACTTGCAAGAACTCAGAAAACCTTACTAACTCCAAGCTGAAAACACCTAGAGTAAGATAGATAGATAGATAGGTAGGTAGGTAGGTAGGTAGGTAGGTAGGTAGGTAGGTAGGTAGGTAGGTAGGTAGGTAGGTAGGTAGGTAGGTAGGTAGGTAGGTAGGTAGGTAGGTAGGTAGGTAGGTAGGTAGGTAGGTAGGTAGGTAGGTAGGTAGGTAGGTAGGTAGGTAGGTAGGTAGGTAGGTAGGTAGGTAGGTAGGTAGGTAGATAGATAGATAGATAGATAGATAGATAGATAGATAGATAGATAGATAGATAGATAGATAGATAGATAGATAGATAGATAGATAGATAGATAGATAGATAGATAGATAGATAGATAGATAGATAGATAGATAGATAGATATAGATAGATAGATAGATAGATAGATAGATAGATAGATAGATAGATAGATAGATAGATAGATAGATAGATAGATAGATAGATAGTTTATTTAAAGAGGGTGACACTTAATAGTACAAAGTACTAACAAACTTGTGGCCCTCAAAAGAAAATAACAAAAGGTACAAGAATGTATCTATAACTATATACAGTATCTATATATCTGAATATGTACAATTAAAGGTATAAAGTATTATCAATATCTATAATACATGCATGAAGTATATACACTACGTAAATTTAAAATCAATAAAAGACGTAAATTGTTTAAATTCTTTCTGGTGCTTACGAAAACAACTGTACAATGAATGCTTAAAGATATCAATGGAGCTAGATGAACGCAGACGTAATGACAGTTTGTTCCAAAGGCTAATAGCGGTGATTGAGAAAGTTCTTCCTGCTTCTGTAATCCTATTGTATTTTGGTGTTGTTAAACTTAAATGAGCACTGCGCGTGTTTCTAGAATGTTGTTGGTTATTTAAACTTAACAGTTTGTTTAAATACTCCGGAGTAGCATTAATAGTACGTTTGTAGATCAATAGACATTTTCTAATATCTGACTCTACATAAAAAGGTAACCAACCAAGTCTATTGAATAGATCTACTGAGGAATGGCATGGTTGAGCGTTAAGGATAACTCTAGCGCAGCGTTTCTGAAGTTTGAATATTTTTACAATATTGTTCTTACTACAGTTTGTCCAGGTTGTACTACAATAAAGAAATAAAGGTTTAAGCATAGCGTTATAAAAGAGAATACGTTCAGTTCTAGGCAAGTAAGACTTTATAGACTTCAATATTCCAATTCGTTTCGATAGTTTGGTCGCCAGAGCTTCGACATAGGTGTCAAAGCTTAAATCTTCATCTATGTAAAAGCCCAGTAATTTGACTTGATGCACTTGTTCTAATGGGACATCGTTCATTTCAATATCAAGAACTTGATTTTCAGGGGTAAGCTTTGCCTTGAGACGTTTAAAACAAACCAAAATGGATTTAGTCTTAATGGCCCACTTTTCAACATTGGATACTTCTAGAGATAATTTATCCCTCGGTTCATTCAAGACTGACTAACAACATTTAGCAAAAGATACAAAAATGTAAAATAACGAACTGTCAATCATCTCTGAAGATGTTCTGGGCCTCAAGGACGAAAAGCTCAGTTATTAAAAATGTTCAGATATTTTTGGTGTATCCGCAAACTTTTTATCTACTAATATCTATAGTACAGTATATCAAAATGGTTAAGAATTGGAATAAGGAAAGCAGAGAAAAATACAACATGCATGGTATTAGCGCTGAATTCGCTACCGAAAATTCTTGTTTCAAATCCGAGCGTCTATTTCGTTAATTTCAACGGCGAAACTAACATCTGTATATACAGTCTGTAGTATCAGTTAAGTAAATGAAAAATAAACGTTAACTTACGTTTCACGATTTTCGATGCAAAGTTCTTGGCAACTTATCTTGCAGGTGAAGGATACTCTTCTGTAGCTTGCAGAACTGCTTGTTTTTTTCAGATTTCATGGCGTTTATATCTGATTTGTTGTATGTTAATTTTTCGTGATGTTAGTAATTCAAATATCTCGTGATATCGCTATGTTTGTTTAATATGACGGCATGATACTATTACGCCTTAATCGCCTTAATCTCTTCATCCTTATAGGATTACCCAAAGTAAATCTATTTTTCCTTTTGGACAGTTTAGCTGTCTATCATCAAAGGAGTGGCTACCGTTCTGCACGTACGCACACACTCAGGTGAACTTGTTTGCCAAGGCCAGCTCTAAATACTGTCTGAAAATTATGTCTAAATTACGTCTGAAATTTGTATTTTTAATTTCATTTTCAGGATTGCCCGACTCAAATATTTGTTAGTCAGCAACGTTTCGGATAGTTTAGCTGTCCATCATCAAGCTAGCTCGTGCATGCATGTAGTTTAATTGTAAATATATTACGAAAAATCGTTTAATGAGAGTACATCATTGGATTAAGTTGAACTACATGAGATAGTGAGATAGATGTATTTGAAAATTTTCTGAGTTCCCAAACGGGACTTGAACTCACAACTTTCTGATCGCCGGTGAGACGCTCTAACCATTGAGCTATACTAGGACCCAGATGATTTGAACGTAGGTTGAGTTCGATGTATGACATGCTGCTATGTGCGAGTATGATTATATATGTTAATACATAGTTCCTCGAATTGAGGTGTCTGGAAAGGCGCGTACTTCAAAACGCACGCTTATTGTTCCGGGCTCTCAATTCTGATCGCGTGGGACGAAGGGGCACGTTTCAGATGTCAACTGTTTAGCTACGCTAAGTAAGGGGGCGATTACATGGAGTGGGCTAGCCCGGTAAGCCGGGATGAGTTTTGAATTGACGTCGGGATGATTTCAGGCCGAAACTCACAATTATCAAGTAAATAAGGGCAAAGTTACGTTAGTTTTACTTAGTTTTGGCCTGGCCAAACGCTTTCAACATCGCATTCAACATTGTTGAACGATGTTGAAAGCACGAGTGGCCAAATGAATTCAACATCGTACAACATTCATGATTGAATGACAATTAATTGAACGCGGGCTACCACAAAAGCTGGAATCGACAATATCCCGCATGGCGCATGTCTCTGTTCAACAAAGTTGAATGAAATGTGGCCAAATGCGTTCAACACCTTTCAACATTGAGAGAACAATAGAAATGTTGAACGCGTGTTGAACGAAAATTTGAACATGTTCAAATTTCGTTCAACATCATTCAACACCATTCAACAACGTTCAACATCATTCAACAGGGGTGGCCAAACGCTTTCAACATGTTGAATTCAACAATGTTGAACGATGTTGAATGAAATGTTGAAAGCCCTTAACACTATATACATGTAATTAGTCTATTATTTATTTTGTATAAGCCCATGGTTAATAAAAATATTATTATATAGTCCACGAAAGCGTTTTCACGAAGACTAATTAATTTATTAAATCTTCGCTATGATCACGAAACACACGAACAACGTTTTGATGTTCTATTTCAGTTCCTTTCAGCACTATTTATTCACACAGTCAAGCAAACGAACGCGTATCGAAGCGAGTTCAACAGTTTTTCAGCCCGGTTTGCCGGGATGAAAACGATTACATGGACATTTTCATCCCGGTTAACTGGGTTGCGACAACTGGGATCCCAGCAAACCGGGCTAGCCCGCTTGCCATGTAATCGAAATGTTAAAAAAAATATGCGTTTGATATATAAAGCGGGCTATCCCGGTTAACCGGGCCAGCCCGGTCCATGCATGTGATCGCCCCCTAAAAGTACTGCCGGGCGCAAATTGTGCAACATTTGGATGTAGAGTGATAATCGCGGAGAAAAAACACGAAGGGATAAGGCCACATCCACATGTATGCGTTTTCCTAGCGTTTTCATATTGTTTCAGGTAATGAGACCATTGTTTCCTGCTCCCCTGAGGACCGAGAACAATATAAAAACGCTATGAAAACGCATACGTGTGGACGTGATCTAAGTCTACTAAGCATTCCATCTGCTTTAGATGTTGCAAAGCGTGTTGCATAACCTGTGTTGATTACGCTGCGCCGGTGTCACAGCGGATTTGGACCCCCCAGTAGATTTGGACCCCCCGGTCCAAATCTCCTAGTAGATTTGTACCGGGGAGTCCAAATCTACTAGTAAATATGGACCCCCGTTGGCGGATTTGGACCCCCCTTTTTAAACATTTTTTATACCCAAAACAACCGAGAAAACGATGAATATGTTACATTCATTAATTTTCATATCCAAAGCCAGTTTCAAAGCCATAAACCTCACATAGTCGAGCTTATTGTGTTGCAATAGCAAATAAAAAACATTGTTGGGCGACATTTTCATAGTTCGAAAATTTGGTTCGTTGACGTACATGCTGCATCAAATAAAATTCTATTGCCAGTAACTTTATTTAAATTCAAAAATCTTAACACTGTTATTAAACTGAGTAAGTACTACAAAAAACTAGAAAGTTACCAAATGGAAAATATGTATACAACTACAAGGATAAATAAACATCGCTAAAAATGGAGAGCGTGGAGATCGCTTTTACTAACTCTGGTAGTGGTTTCTATTTTACGGTTTGTGTTCTTTATCACTAATATAAAGTGACAAAAACACTTCAGAGTATTCGCTATTATGAATTTCGTTTATATTATTGTGTTCACACTACATATATTTAACTTTTGGAGGGGGGTCCAAATCCGCCAACGGGAAATGCCAATTTGGTCACCGAGAAGTGAATTTCCTTGGTTTGTACATCAGTGGTGACGGGGTTCGGCCAAACCCAGATAAAGTTGCTGCTATTCAACTATTACCTTCACCATCTTCCCTAAAGGAACTACGTGGGGTTTTAGGGTCATTGTCTTACTTCCGACGTTTCATGCCTAACTTTGCTGATACAGCAAAGCCGTTATACCGCCTCCTTGAGAAGCAAACTAACGAAAAGAAACACTTCCAATGGTCTGTTGAGTGTGAGCGAGCCTACCAGCAGCTAAAGGAACAACTTTGTCAAGCACCAGTTTTGGCTTTTCAAAACTTTGATGAACAGTTTATACTCACCACAGATGCTTCCTTGGTGGGGTTAGGTGGTGTCTTGACACAGAATTCTGCTCAAGGGGAGAGGCCAATCGCATTTTTCTCCAGGACACTGAACAAGGCAGAACAGAATTATCCAACTCACGAGAGGGAGCTTTTAGCTATTGTGAGTGCAATGAAACATTTCCGCCTTTACCTCCAATGGAAGTTCACTGTCAGGACTGACCATAAGGGATTAACTTGGCTTTATTCACAGACAAACATCACAAATCGACGTCTTGCTTCTTGGTTGATGTACATTCAGCAGTACGACTTCAATGTGGAATACATATCTGGTACTGATGCAAAGATGGCCATGATGCAAGAGTTCAGGGGTTACACACCAATGAAGATCACAATGAGGTAGAAGGACCACCTCAGATTACTTCTATCTTTGGAGCTGATGAATTTCGTCTCTACCAGTCAGAAGACAAAGCATTGTACGATGTACGGTTGGCACTTCAGAATGGTTTAGAAGATGTTGTCTCAGACGACCCTGAGGCTCATGAAATATTCCGTCAAAAAGAAAAGTTAGTCATTGAGCGGGATGGACTCCTTTATATCAAGAATTTCTACGGACGGAATAAATGCAGGAAACAGTTGTTGGTGCCCAAAACTCTTCGCCGGAAGATTCTTCAGCAATGCCATAATTCACCATGCACTGAGTGGTCACCTGGGTCGGGACAGAACGGTTGAACGTGTTCGTAAAAGTTGTTTTTGGCCATCAATGACACAAGACGTCAGTACCTGGGTACGCGGCTGTGATGAATGTAACTGCAGTAAGTTACCTTGTAAACCTCAGGTGGTTCCACTGCAGCCTCACCAGATTCCGGAACGTCCCTTCTACAAGATTGCAGTTGATTTCTGTGGTCCTTACGTTGAAACTCCTCGTGGCCACAAGTATATGTTACAAGTGCAGGACCTCCTCACCCGATACATCATGCTTGTCCCTACCGTTGACCAGACAGCATTTACGGCAGCCAAAGCTGTTGTTGACAGATGGATCTGTCAGTTTTATATTCCTCATGTGCTTTTAAGTGATCATGGTCCTGCTTTTGAATCCAATCTATTCAAGACAGTGTGCAAGGAACTGGGAATAGAGAAGGTATATATAGCACCCCGTACCACCCTGAGGCAAACGGTCAAGTGGAAAGACAAAATCGTACCGTCAGTCAGTGTCTTACAACGCTTGTCAACGACAACAGAGACAACTGGGACGTGCTCTTGCCAAAGGTAGCATTTGCATTCAACACCACTTCTCAAGCAACTACACAGATGTCACCGTTCGAGCTTGTGTTCCATTCTTCTCCTCGCAGGCTTGATTCGATGCTGGTTCCGGGAATGGAGGATGACGATGATGCAGATCTTGACTATACGCCACGTGTCAAGAAACCTTCTGAGCAACAGGCAGACATAGTGAAACGCAACACTAAGAAGTGTGAAAATGTCTATCAAGCTGTTCGTCGCCGTATTAAGAAAGCACAAGAGAAAAGGACCCAAAATCGAGCAAAGGCAGATCATCCTTTTCATCCCTATCAACCGGGCGACCGAGTGCGGAAGAAGAACCACACCACAGAGCAAGGTTCGTCTAAACTGTCCAAACCAATTAAACGGGATGTTTATGTGGTTCGGCAAAAGTTGGGCGACGTTAATTATGAGATTCAACTTCAAGACAGCAGTGACAAGATGCCAGAGCTTGTTCACCATAACCAGCTTGTCAAAGTTCACAAACAAGTGCTTCAGTATGAACAAGAACTCGAATCTGAAGACGATACTGACCTTTCTGATGAAGATGATCTTAAAGCACCTGCATGTAATCCATTGTTGAGGAAAAGCAAAAGACAGCGAAATCCTGTGAACATTTTACAGGTGCAACCAAACAAAAAAACTTATTTAAGTCAACCTCCTGTAGACTGACTGAATAGTGACATTTTCATGTATGTAGCCGTTTGGTAATAGGGGTGTGAGCGATAGGGTTTCCTGTGTAAAGATGCGCAGGTAAGACTGCGCACCTCGAGGTTGAGTTGTCGTTGGAGTCTCGTTTTGGTTGAATAAAGGAGAACTAATAAACTGTATTGTTGTTGTACGTGTCCTATCACAATAATTACTAATCACCGAAAGACTAT
This sequence comes from Paragorgia papillata, assembly GCA_035771165.1. Lineage (NCBI taxonomy): Eukaryota > Metazoa > Cnidaria > Anthozoa > Scleralcyonacea > Coralliidae > Paragorgia > Paragorgia papillata. The sequence continues at coordinate 65,906 of JAWNZC010000113.1, read as the reverse complement.
ACTAATAATTGAAATGACAAAACTAATAAATTTAAATCTTGTCAGCAGCTCACAGTTGACAACAGAAATTTAATTAGAATTTTGCAACAACTTGGCTGAACGCAAAATAAACAGCTATAGAATTGCTAATCACTCCCACCCACTCTTCGGTGCCTGTATATGTTTCTGATTTAGACAAGCCAGAAAGCGGTTAGTTCTTGCGAATAAACACCCGACTGCAGAAAATTTCTGAGGTTCCTTCGAACATGTAAGGTCAAACCACCTTTCGATTTCATGTTTTGATCCACATAACACACAAAAATACACTTGGGGGTTCCTGAATCTGAAAATACAAAGAACCATTTCAGCCTTCGGTGTTCCTAATGTCCTGAGAGCAGCACTTATATCGTATTATAAACATCGGTAAAACACTTTTGCAGTCAGTCATCGTACAAACTCAATTACCTATTGGTTGGAAGGACAAATTATTATCACCCACCTCAGTACTGACAAATATCATAATAATTTGTCGTCTCAACTAAGGGCCTGTTTATATGGAGCCGAGTTACCGGCAAACCGAGTTACCCGCCATGTATAGAAATTCAATGCTATCCCGGCAGAGTGTTTATATGAGACAGGCGGCAAAACAGCCAAGATCTCGGCATGCCAGGATGAAAATATTCCCATATAAACACTCTCTTGCCGAGTTGAATTCGTCACAACAGCGCACGCGCCACTTATGAAGACAATCGCAAACTACTCATGGAATGTGAAACCATTATAAAGCGTGGGCGGCTTTGCCGAGTTATAACTCGTCTCATCAACATCTTTTTTCAACTCGCCTAGCCGGGTAACTCGGCTCCATATAAACAGCCCTAATAGGAAAGCGAGTTCGTACGAGTCTGGACGACTGCAGTTTCACGCGGGGCGATCTTCAGGCGACTGACTCGGTTTCCAGCCTTATCTAGCGTTCACTCGGGCTACTGCAAACTCGCAGTTGCAATCACATTGCATGCAGCGGCTAAGATCTATAAAAGTCTAAACGTCATTGGTCACAGAAAATAGTCCAAACACAATCTAATTCTCCGATAGAAAACACAATTCGCAATACACAATTGCCTGTATTTAACGTATTTCCACACAGCGTTCATATGTTTTAATCAGCTATTGTCAGCGTATATAAGATCAAGATACCTGCCAGCGAAATTATACTGAACAATAACTATGTCTGTGAACACACTGAACACGTGCAAGAAAGAACACTTGACTTCAAACAACTTGATCAGACATCAGGATTCAGGAAAGCGAAGAACGCATCATCAGTCGCGCAAGGCCTGATGGGATGACGTAATGATTACCATTTCGAAACATAGACAAAAAATAATAATAACGGAGCCGAAAAACCTAGACCGAGTAATAAGGTTATTCGTTCGTTCTCGTTGGATTGTGCAGGTTCACTAATAAGCTCAATGGTTAAGCCGGTTTTCCACTAGGCGACTTTTTTCGCGCGAAGCGAGTTTTTCTTTTGTCTCATGAGCTCTGAGCTGGAACTAATAAGAAATCTTTTGAATTCGAACAAAAGAAAGTCGCTTCGCGCGAAAAAAATCGCCTAGAGGAAAACCGGCTTTAGAGCGTCTGACCGGCGATCAGAAAGTTGTGAGTTCAAGTCCGGTTTGGGAACTCAGAAAATTTTCAAATACATCTATCTCACTATCTCATGTTGTTCAACTCAATCCAATGATCTACTCTCATTAAACGATTTTTCATAATATATTTACAATTAATTTTTGGACAGATTTCAAGTTCACAAGAGTGTGTGTGTACGTGCGTAACGGTAGCCACGCCTCTGCTGATAATGAGTAGCTAACTAACCACTGCATGCATGCATGCATGAGCTAGCTTGATGATGGACAGCTAAACTATCCGAAACGTTGCTGACTAAAAAATATTTGATTCGGGTAATCCTGAAAATGAAGACTTGAAAATACAAATTTCAGACGTAATTTAGACTTAATTTTCAGACAGTATTTAGAACTGGCCTTGGCCGAAAGATGGCGAAAAGTGGAGTGTAACTCCAAAATGACCTATATTACATGTGGTCTGCGCAATTACGCTGTCATATTAAACAAGCATGGCGATATATTACGCGATATTTGGATAACATCACGAAAATGAACCGTTAGTATACCACACAGCCAGCCAACACAGACCAACACCGAAGAACTTAAAGAAGATACCGACCAGCACCCAGTGATGTTTGTTCAGGGGGAAAGCGGGGGAACGGCGTTCACCCAGTATTTTTTCCCCCTGACAAATATTACGGTGGGGGAACGGCGTTCCCCCTAACAAAAATTAAACGTAGTGGAACACCGTTCAACACCGCACTATTTTTGCTTCGAGTCAATGAGTGAGTTCAACCAAGTTAGCCAACCAGCTAGCCTGAGCCAGGCTTAATAGTAGTCTTTTCACACACCCATCAACTTTCAAGACAGGAGCCACGCCTATTTAATTTTACGACCAGTGGCCACGCCCATTTGACTTTAGTGAGCGAGCGTTCCCCCACTTCTAAAATTTGGAAATCATCACTGAGTCCACAGCCCAGACGATCAGAATGCTTGAAAAACAACTGAACGCGCGGAAAACAAATAAAGAACGACACGATAGAGTAGACTCAAAGAACATTAGATTAAAACTGTTACTGTTCAAAGACATTAATTAATCCCAATCAGACCGTTAATTATTACGAGAAACAATAATTACACTATTCTACCGATTGATCATTATTAGTTAATTATTTACAGAATAAGGAAAATCTGACTGAAAGGGGAGGGATGTCGTAACCCGATCTTTTAATATACGTATTAATCAAAATTTCAACAAACTTCTATGTGTTAATTCTGATATCAGATCAAACACAACTTTCGAATGACATAGCCTTTCAAATGAATCAGTATTTCAACAAACATTTGAGATAAAACTTGGCTTTGTTGAGCACTCTGTGAAGTTGCTGTACCCTTGTGATCCCCCCTCATGCTCTCTAGATATGCATGTCATTTATACTATCCCCCAAGCAGTAAAATAATTGTCAGTCACTGGTGATTGCTTGGGTATATATAAGTGGTGTTCTCACATCTAGATTGTTCCAAGCTACACTGATGAGCTGTAGTACAGCAAAACATGTGTCTGTAGATTAATGAACTATATATATATATATAGGGCGGCGCGCTAAGGTATTAAAGGTATTTAATACGCTAAGGTATTAAAGGTATTTAATAGTCTAATACCTTTTTTTCTCCAGATTGAAATGAATTGTAAAATAATATAATTATTCCAAGAACAGAGACGGATGGAAGAAAACAACATCTTTGTTTTTGATTGTTTGATTTCAATTCCGCAGTACCGTACCGTCCTCGCTGATGCGCGCAACAACCTTAGCGACTTTAGCGACAAGTGTTTGAAAGGCTTAGACGTCAAGGTATTAGAATCTCAAAACTAATACCTTGGCTTGACAAGAAACGCAGATTTTCGGTGTTAAATTTCACCACAGGTGGTACAATATTTATATTTTAAAGTCAGACGCTTTACTATTTCGACTTAAAAGTAAACTGCTTTTATTTCGCAGCGAGAAGTCTGCAATTCTTTTCACTCCATTACATTAACAATATATAACATCTCAATATATAAATCATCCATGTAGTATCGGCTGTATCGCCTATTTCACAAGGAAAAGCTCCCAACACTGGAGTTCAACACTTCAATAATATGGAAACAAAGAGCAATTATTTATAACAATTTTGAAGCTTTGATATGGTGACTAGAATTTATCTGACGAAAGGAAAACCTTCTTGAATCCATATTTAACAAAACAAAGGCATAAATCCTCTTTCAAAGGTAAGAACGATGCGAATATTTGCATATCTAACAACGCAATCCTACAAGGTATTAGTTTTGCGATTCTAATACCTTGGCCGCCTGTCAGGGGGGGAATGAAGCGGCGGTGCCTGGTGCATTATGGTAGTATTTTGATGTAAATTTCAATGGCGGCGATTTCTTCGTGAATATTTGTAAGGTAAGTTCCTTTATTGTTTGCTAATGTACTTAACATTTTACGAAAATTTTACTTTGCGAAGTATTTTTAAGTCTTTGTTTCGGGGTGGGAAACGTTTTGCCGCCATATCTCAACTGATTGTTTTGCTGATGGCTATTTGAAATATGGTGGTGAAAACGCCTGTAAAGGAATGCGTATACTGCACAGTACATTGCGATCTCTGAGCGTCAAGTTTTAGACCAAACTATCACAAAACTTCGTGAATATGAAAGAATAGTATTCGATTTATCAGGTTTACCTATCGATCCCCAACGATCCCCTCGATTTTACGTCGAAAATGATCGTGTTTTTTCCTTAATTTTTCACTTAAGTTTAGAGTTAGCATGATGTTGACAAAGTAAAGTAACATTTATAGTAAGCGCTTGCAAAGTGATTTATAAATGGGTATTGGTCTATAATTTATTGGCACTGATTACTTTGATGAAGTTGGAGTCTCATAATGTACATATAAGTGGTATATATATATATATATATATATATATATATATATATATATATATATATATATATATATATATATATACAGTATATATATATATATATATATATATATATATATATATATATATATATATACAAAGTATAAAGTAATAGTTTTACCTTAAAGTCTTCGCTACCAGAGGTTTTCACCCTAAACAGGATCGCCTGATGATCCTGTTTAGGGTGAAACCTCTGGTAGCGAAGACTTTAAGGTAAAACTATACTTTATACTTTGTATTTTGCTCTATCTATATATGGTATTGAGCACTCTCTAACATTTCGTGAACGAAAACTCACTTATATATATATATATTTCTGAAGCACTACCAGCACCTCCCAATAATTAAGATGTTAAAGAAGCAAATCAAATGATTAGGTTCAAAGTCTTAGAAATACTTCACTATACGATGTACATGTACAATTGTTAGTACCAAAATTTGTGCACATATATTTCACTTTGATATGTACACAATATTGCATTCTCTTATCGCAGAGAAAGCAAGTATGAATCAGTAAGAGTGGCAAGTACTGAAAGCCACTGGTAGAGTATGTGTAATTTTGTTCCATAAAGATGGTTTTGCTGTTATATGGATGTTAACTATCTTTTGCTTTTTAAATTTATAGAATAAGATCTCAAAATACAGTAGGACACTGTCTCGTGGACATATATCTCGCGGACATACATGTACTGCATGGCACTGGCTGACATGTAATAAACATTAACACATTTTGAAAACCTGATCAAAACATTTACTTTAAAATCATTGTGCCTAACTATAGTATATGCGTATCACAATACACTGTACAGTATCTGTTGGTGTATCAGGATGCACCTCAATTGTTAGTGATATCTTCAAGTATATTTGTATATCAGTATATGTATGTTAATTGAAGTTGATAAATACATGTGGTAGTGTCATTAAGGACTGGTCATTATTTATAGGGTATACTGGTGAAGAACAAACTGAGATTGTCAAAGCAACAGAAGAAACAAAGTCAACTCAGTTCATTGTTTTCAATTGAAACAAAAATTTTACTTTGTAAATTATGAACTAGAATTTTGTGGATTTTGAAAATTAAAATTTCAAAACCTATACCAATGAAGTCAAAATGTTTCATGACTTAGGGTCAACTTTATGCAACCCTGTAATGTTTTTATCCCAAGGTCCCCTTTTGGTAATTAATATGGTTATGTTATAATTAAATCCAACGTTCTGAAAAGTTGTTTGGAATCTTGTATATGTTTAATGTCAACTGAAATTATTTTGTTGTCACTTGACAATGCATTATAAGAGTAGCCCTGTCACCTCCCGGGCAATATATCCAACAGCTTTAAAACCTTCACCGTAATAGATCTGAACTAAAATGGCATTGCTGTCATAGTCATTAGTAGGTTCTGGTTGTTTGTAGACGTGCTGCAACTTGTTTTTGTTGCTCATTCATGGCCAAGACACCATCTTGCATTTCTTTATGGTGTGCACTCCCCAGAACCTTAAAAGGTAAAGTATGCTACTCCTCATCACTGGTGTTCCCCACACCATCAACTGTGTTGTTGTGTGTAGTTTCACACACAGTCTCTTCAGCTTTGTTCTCATAATTGGCAGGGGCAGTTATGCTGTGCTTCTCCTTTAGAAAATTAATTGCATCACGAGGGGCAGGTTTTTGTTTCATTGCAGCAAATGCTCTGTTCAATCCAATACCCCTCACTGAAGGTAAATAATCACATCCAGACAATACACACATGTATCGAAACATATCTTCAGATAATGAATAAATAATCTTTGTATATTCGGAACTTCCAAAGACAAGAAGGTCTGAGTCTTCAGACAAAATGTAATCGATAAGGCCGATCTTTTGCAAGTAAGTAAGTTGAGCGTCACTCTCATAAGGCGAGACAACGTAACCGTATCCCTTTTCAATGCACACCTTGATGGGAGAAATGACATACGTTTACGAGCGTATGTATACTCAAATGCGTCAAATATGAACGAGTCGCGAGTGTAAACTCGTCAGCACTCTGTACGTATACATACGGGAAAAAACCCAGTACTGCAGTAAATCAAATATTTAACCTATAAACTTTAATATACTCAAACCAGACTGACTGAATTCGAATATCTCCGTTGCGCGACAAAGTCTCAAGCAAATCGTGAAAGAGAACTACAAACTACATACTCTATGTTCTGATTTTAGAAGGTACTCATTCAATTTCAGATCGATGTGCCATAGAAAGGCGTCCTGATGAATTTAAGAGAAAAGTTTCTTCGTTTTCATTAAGTATTGATCGATACGACACTTTACTTTGCGCGCAGAGCTCCTCAACGAAGACGTAAACAGAACTGAGCATAGTAAAGCCTCGTTTTCAATAATCTCAATGCGCATGTGCAAGTCCGCTTCATGCCCCCCCTGGCCGCCTGTGTTCGCAAAACCAGGCAGACGTTGCGCTGATCATATGTATTGTCGGCGCATCACGCAAGCTACTGTATTCACACGTGCAGCGCATCAGTATCGCTAAGATGGCGTTGCGGTACGAGGCGTGTGGCCATCGCTGGGATGTTTCAAAACTTTTTTCTTTACTATTGAGTCACAACTGTAAAGTGTAAACTTAAAAACTAAGTAAGAGAAACAGTGAACAAGTTTGTTATAACATTGCCATTTATGTTTTCTGAGTTGTGCCTGGTTTGTATTTTCCAACAATCCCACAATTTTAAAAACGAAATATATTTAAAGTAGACTTAACCGTTTGACGTTTGAATATAAGGAATGTACCGCTACAATATTATTAGTCACATCATAGTCTCAGACAGATATAATTCAATGGATGTTTCTGTTAATTTGGTCGTGAAGTCATCGAACTGCGTAAAATGCTTAGCATTTAGATCTTCATCTCGCTTGATTTTTTCAAAGAATATCTTCTGTAGAATGCTGGAAATAGCATTTCAGAGCCTCTAGATTTCAAAATTTTCTGGGGGTGGATACAGACCCCCCTACGTTATATAACACAACTAATACCAAAAAATTTACGCTCCGCGCCGCCCCTGTATATATATATATATATATATATATTAACTTATTGGATTCATCTAAGCCCGATATGGCAAAATATTTAAGTCAAAAATTCAATATTGGGTGAGACCGAAGGTCAAGCCTAATATTAAAATTCAAGGTGTTTTATTATATCGAACAAATAATCTTTCAATTGGCAAATAAATAATACCTTGTGCAACCTGTCCAAAGGTTGCTACCCAATATGTACAGTAGTTGTCCTACATCATAAAATATTGGGCTGGCACGTGACGCTGATATACATATTTGATTGGACATTAATTGCAAGGGTATATATATATATATATATATATATATATATATACCAATTGATGTGTTATGTTTGTAGTAGATTGAAGAGTGCTCAATACCGGGTGTTTGGTAGAGCGAAATAACAGTTTGAATCCTAAATTGTAGTCGTTGCTACTCTGAGTTTCACGCCTCACGTCTTGAGACGATCTTCAGACGATCTTCAGAGTTGCCTGAAGATCATCTCAAGACGTGAGGCGTCAAACTCAGAGTAGCAACGACTACATTTTAGGATTCAAACTGTTATATATATATATATATATATATATATCCCCTATATATCCAAGGCTAGAAAACAGTTACAAAAGTGTTTTCTGAAAAATAAATTTTAACTTTTTTAGATATACCTGTAGAACACTTTGCAATAAGTCATTATGCAAACTGTGATGTAAAGTTATCTTATAAGTTAAATTTACATATGAAACAAACTGAAATACCTCAAAAACGAAGCAAGGAAACAAAAACCTGCAAAAGTTGTTACTCTATCATTTTAAATGTTCTGTTAAATAAGACAAACTTAATTTTCGTTTCATGTGCACTTTAAAATTGTATAAACAAAGTAAATATAAAGCATTACAATAACCTGTAGTGCAGAAGAAGTTATCGTTAACAATCAGTTTCATACAATTCAACAAATTAAGACGTTAAAGTGCATATAACCCCACATTTTGTATCATGGAAATACCGTTCTACCTTTGGCAAATAGTTGAACGAAATATTTTTTAGATTGGAGCAACCTTTATTGCTTTAATAGAGATTTTTGTTTTCAAAATGGTAATGAGATGATGCCAAAGTAGTCATCATTATCTATACAATATTTATTTGCAGGAGTGACACGAGCCAATTCTTCCATTAATGGTGTGTTTGAACAACATGTTTCATATTGTATGAGTTTTTCCACAAAAATTCTCAGGTAGTTTATCTTGCCAAAAAGAGAAAGACTGAGCCAAATGCCTACATAAGACGTCATCTCATTACCATACTAGAAATGCAAATCGCAAAAAAAAACATTGAAGAATAGCTCCAATCAAAAAAATATTTCACTGAACAACTGTTTGCTCTATGTAGAACATATTCAGATGATAAAAAAATTGGGTTTATATGCACTTTAAAATTGTATAAAGAAAGTAAATATAAACCATTACACTAACCTGTAGCGCAGAAGAAGTTATCGTTGATAATCAGTTTCCATAATGGTTCATATATTTCAGCTCAACAATTAACGTTGGAATTGACAAATAATATCATTAGCTGTTTGTCAGACACACACATTCTCTCTTGTTTGAAGATTCATCTGTAATTTAGGAATAATTTGAATGAATTATGATGTTAATGGACCAAGATTTGCCCTATCTCTGATCTAGAACTAGAAATTACTATAGCAAGTGAAGCGCTGCCTCAAATGGGATGAAAACCTTTAGCCTACTGCACAGGCAACTTTGCTGTCTGTTGCCAACGTAACATCTCCCCCTTGCATACTTCATCTGAATTTGTCTCCTCCACCCAAGATTGCCCACTCCACCCAAGTTTACCCACTCCACCCAAGTATGCCCACTACACCCAAGTTTGTCCACTCCAACCAAGTATGCCCACTCCACTCAAGTTTGTCCACTCCACCCAAGTTTACCCACTCCACCCAAGATTTCCCACTCCACCCAAGTTTATCCACTCCACCAAAGTTTGCCCACTCCACACAAATATGCCCACTCCACCCAAGTTTACCCACTCCACCCAAGTTTACCCACTCCACCCAAGTTTGCCTCTTCCACCCAAGTTTGCCCACTCCACCTAACTTTGCAGTGAAAGATTGCCCACACCACCCAAGTTTGCCCACTCCACCCAAGTTTGCCCACTCCACCCAAGTTTGCCCACTCCACCCAAGATTGCCCACACCACCCAAGTATGTCCACTCCACCCAAGTTTGCCCACTCCACCCAAGTTTGCCCACTCCACCCAAGTTCACCCACTCCACCCAAGTATGTCCACTCCACCCAAGTTTACCCACTCCACCCAAATTTGCCCACTCCACCCGAGTTTATCCACTCCACCCAAGATTGCCCACTCCACCCGAGGTTGCCCACTCCACCCAAGTATGCCCACTCCACCAAAGTTTTCCCACTCCACCCGAGTTTGTCCACTCCACTCGAGTTTGTCCACTCCACCCAAGTTTGCCCACTCCACCAAAGTTTGCCCACTCCACCCGAGTTTGCCCACTCCACCAAAGTTTGCCCACTCCACCCGAGTTTGTCCACTCCACTGAAGTTTGTCCACTCCACCCAAGTTTACCCACTCCACCCAAGATTGCCCACTCCACCCAAGTATGCCCACTCCACCCAAGTTTATCCACTCCACCCAAGTTTGCCCACTCCACCCAAGTTTGCCCACTCCACCCAAGTTTATCCACTCCACCCAAGTTTGCCCACTCCACCCAAGTTTATCCACTCCACCCAAGTTTGCCCACTCCACCCAAGTTTATCCACTCCACCCAAGTTTGCCCACTCCACCCAAGTTTGCCCACTCCACCCAAGTTTATCCACTCCACCCAAGTTTGCCCACTCCACCCAAGTATGTCCACTCCACCCAAGTTTACCCACTCCACCCAAATTTGCCCACTCCACCCGAGTTTATCCACTCCACCCAAGATTGCCCACTCCACCCGAGGTTGCCCACTCCACCCAAGTATGCCCACTCCACCAAAGTTTGCCCACTCCACCCGAGTTTGTCCCAGTGCTTTCAATGAGGCGAGCGCGATCGCGCTTGCGCTCGCCCACACGCTCCCAAGTTCGTTCTGCCAGCGCGATTGATCGCGCTGGCAGATAAGTAATTTGTCATAAAATGCGCTCGCAGATTATCTTCCACTGCCTAGAAATGGAGTAAATAAATGCTCAGTTGTATATAATATGAAAATAATGGAATATCTCATGTTTACTCTGTGCAGGAGTATACAGTCTAGCTTATAAAAACAAATCAATAAACCGGCGGCGTGGTTTTGAACAACTTTATGCACGCATATTTACGAATTATGGCATCACAGGGAGATAAATTGTTCTTGGTTTTATTAAATTAACGGGTTTAGATATTAAATATTTTTAGTTTGTTTCTAGTGGCAGGCTAACTGCACTCTCCAGTGACATACTGTATTGTCTTGCTGCATATTGTTTAATTGATATTCGTATTATTAAAAAGACTCGCCGAAATCGGCGAAAATGCAAAATAGCGTTCGTTTGCTCACGGGACGTCCGCTGCATGTTCCGGCGCGGCAATGTCGGGATAAACACTACAAAATCTCAAACTTTATGCTAGTTGTGCAGATGAAAACCACAAATGACACTTAAAACATTGGTTTGAAGTTCATTTTTATGATAATAGACTGTTAAAATTGACCCAGGAAATGTAACAGGAAGTCATCAACATAAACCGCGGCTGTTTTTCAAGAAAAACCAAATCGCGCTGCCCAGTTGTGAAATCTGCTCTGGCGAGCGCGATCCATCGCGCTGGCGTATTTTATTCATTGAAAGCACTGTTGTCCACTCCACTCGAGTTTGTCCACTCCACTCAAGTTTGCCCACTCCACCCAAGTTTGCCCACTCCACCAAAGTTTGCCCACTCCACCCGAGTTTGTCCACTCCACTGAAGTTTGTCCACTCCACCCAAGTTTACCCACTCCACCCAAGATTGCCCACTCCACCCAAGTATGCCCACTCCACCCAAGTTTATCCACTCCACCCAAGTTTGCCCACTCCACCCAAGTATGCCCACTCCACCCAAGTTTACCCACTCCACCCAAGTTTGCCCACTCCACTCAAGTTTGCCCACTCCACCCAAGATTGCCCACTCCACCCGAGGTTGCCCACTCCACCCGAGGTTGCCCACTCCACCCAAGTTTACCCACTCCACCCAAATTTGCCCACTCCACCCAAGTATGCCCACTCCACCAAAGTTTGCCCACTCCACCCGAGTTTGTCCACCCCACTCAAGTTTGCCCACTCCACCCAAGTTTGCCCACTCCACCCAAGTATGCCCACTCCACCCAAGTTTGCCCACTCCACCTGAGTTTGTCCACTCCACTGAAGTTTGTCCACTCCACCCAAGTTTACCCACTCCACCCAAGATTGCCCACTCCACCCAAGGTTGCCCACTCCACCCAAGTTTACCTACTCCACCCAAGTTTGCCCAAGTTTGCTCAAAATAATGTTTCATGTTACACCGGTCATGGTAACTGGTCAATTCCAAATGTGACCGGTCAAAGGCGATTTTGACTGGTCAAATTTCACAAGCCCCCCCCCCCCCCCCCCCCCCCCCCCCCCCCCCACAACACAGCATGACACAACACAGCATGACACAACACGACACAGTGCAACACAACACAGCACGACACAACACGACACAACACAACACAACCCAGCACAACCCAACCCAACATGACACAACACAGCACAACACAACACAGCACAACACAACACAACACAACACAACACAACACAACACAACAAAAAAACATGTAAAGTATATTCTACGCTATACCTATAAGCCGCCAGTACTGATATGAATGTTTGTCATAAAAAGGAAATGCATGCATAGTTCACTTCAATATATATCAGACATTATGAAATGGGTCTACAACAGCACAACAACAATCATTTTAAGTTCCTTCGAGGGAAGTAATAAAATTAATTGCAAGTTAATATGACCGCTCAAAATGACTGGCGTTATACAAATTTGACCAGTCACATTACAAATTTGGCCAGTAATTGACCGGTGACCATCTGTTATTTTGAGCCCTGGTTCTGAAAGCATTGCACACCATCGCACACCTAGGTCAGCAGAGGTGTGCTAACCTCAGCACACCTGTGGTTTTTCTCAATGATAGGCCTGTATTATTATATTACTGTATACAGTGTAAACATGCATATAATAATTTAAAATATGCTATTACTTATGTATCACATCACAGATAATCCTGGACATAAAAATCCACTAATTGTCCACATGACACAATATTAATCAGTTTTTAAAACAATCCACTATTAGTCAAAGAAAGAAATGCAACCATCACATGTTAAGTTTAATCATAGTCCCTAAAAATAAATTGTCTGGAAACACGGCCCAAAGTCTTTGTTCTAGGTTTTTGTTCACGTTTGTGCACCTAATTTCACCTTAACGCTAACCTGCAATCAGGCCAATTGTAAACTATGGCCTGATACAAATGTCATTAAAAGTTTGGGTAGTACTTCCAGATTTTGGAAGTCGTCCTGATTGGCTATAGCCCGAAAAGCTATATTCTGATTGGTTTGTGTATGATTTGATTTGATTTGATTGTGATTGATTTGTTTACGAATTATCAGGGTTTGAGATTAAAATTTTTTGGTGGTATCCCCAAGGGATACCAGCATCTCTGAACTTGGTATCCCAAATGAAAATTTGGTATCCAAACTTTTGATACCAGAAAATACACGGTGCTTCTTAATATCCAGATGTTATGAACTAAGAACTTACAATAAACGCATGAAGTGCATGGATAACACATTGAGATATTTGACTGGCTCTCGCAACTGACTTCGGACATCCAAAACTTCGGACAAACATTGGACATTAGCCAATCAGATTTGTCAAAAAGAAAGATCACGTGATCCATTCATTTCATGTGGAAAGGTCTATTGAATTGATTATATCTCGGCTGTCAAATACTTTCAATAATCTCATCACTAGACTTGGGCATTGATTGGGTATTTTCTCTCCTTTGCATGGGTACTGAGGTCTAACATGAAGTAGCTACGGTGCTAAGATGGGAGACCACTGGTGGGAGGAACGTGGGCGGAAGGTCAGATTTTCGCAAAATATTACATGCCAGCTACGGCGTATTAAACCGTGATTAAACTTACATTATGTTAACGAAAATGGAATAAAAACACGCTGAAATGGGTGCCAACTTCTTTCTGACTTAAAGTAATTTCTATGATATAGTTATCTTGGTAAATATTGGTATTTTAGCAAGATTTCCTTGGTATCCCAATGGGATACCAAGGTTTCAACATCTGGTATCCAAAATTAAAAACTGGTATCATCGGGATACTGGGATACCGCAAATCTCGAACCCTGGAATTATGCTTTATATAATTAACAAAGCATCTAACGTATCTAGCGATTCAACAATGTTTAGTGAAGTTTAAAGTAAAAAATCGAAAGAAAGAAAGAACAGCGCGAATGTATTAGAAAAAGTCCTGTTTAATGAGGATGTGCTAGCTGTACTCCGTACTGGTTATGGCAAGAGTTTAATATACCAACTTCTCCCAAGCATCTACGAAGACATATATAAACTGTATAAGCAAGCTCGTGAACACATTGTATTTTTGGTATAATGAAGCAATCAACCAATAGCAGCATTGCTTTATAAATCTTAATGAGCGTAAAACAAAAGATTGTGCACCTTATTTGCTACCCTTGTAGCTCATTGTTAACCGCTTTGATGTTCGCGGCGTCTCCAGACAATATAATTCTAGGGACTACGGTTTAATAGAGTAAATAGTACAAACATACAACTGATGCACCTATCAATGTTAAGCCCGAGGGGGCAGGGGTGGTCAAACAGGGGGTATTTGACTAACATTGCTGTCCCGACGGTGAGGACTTTGATGTCACAAGATCACCCCAGCCAGGGGCAGTATTGACAGACACGCAAAAGCATGGAAACAAGTTAATTTGATTGCCAGATGGCTTCTTTGGAAGAATGGTATATTTTAAGTGTTTTAAGCATCTCAAGAAATACTAATCCTTATTTTTTATGCATCGACTTACAGTTTGTAAGGAAATTTCCTTTTACTTTAGTATTCTGTCTGACTTTGCCAGTATTGGACTTGAAGTAGTGTATGTAATAGCATACCATACATAATTCATAATACTTTGGTAGTTGGTACTAAAATATGTAAACCGAAATGTAAACTGATGGCTCTCTCAGCTTGTGTAATGTTGCTAAACTGTTGTCACAAGGAATTACCGTATTTTCTGGGCGATAACCCATGGGTTATCTCTTAATTTTGCTAGGAAACATAATTAGTGCGGGTAATAGGGTGGTGTGGGTAATCTGCTGAATTCTTAAGACGATGCCATCATGAAGACTGGAGACCAAGGATTCTACTTTCATCTTTAAACTACTGGTACTGTACTTTTTTTAAATTTTGTGGTCCCAAACCAAGGGAGCGCGCTAGACTGACCTGTATTTCTTCTTCTTTGTTCGGCGTTCCTTCATTTATATTCAGCCATTTTGAATAATGCGGTATATTCATTAGCGTATCGCAGGCACGGGCTACAGCCCGGTTATTTCATTTTTGGAATGCACTCGGGTTTCCTTCGGCCCTGTAGCCCACGCCTGCGATACACTAATGATATATACCGCATTATTCAAAATGGCTGAATATAAATGAAGGAACACCGAACAAAGAAGAAATACAAGTCAGTCTGGCGTGCTCCCTTGCCCAAACCTATTATTAGCAGCTGCGCGTTATCTGATGGTGTGGGTAATACCCTGATTTATTTTTCCAAAAGTGACATTTTTGTTGCTGTGCAGGTTATACGCCGTGTGGGTTATCACCCAGAAAATACGGTAGTCTTTTTACTGAAACATAGCATCTTGCAGGTTAACACTTTGGGAATCACCAGTAATTTGACCAACATGAATTTCCCCAGGTGGGGAATAATACAGTACTGTTTTTTGACTAATGGTGGTGTCCACAGGGTGTGGATTTTGACAATTTTTTATGGAAAATGTCCAAATCCCCACCCCTTGCCCACCCCCTCAGGCTTAACATTGATAGGAATATAGAATTGACAAAACTACAACATGTACAAACCTCACAAAACCATGACACTTGAATCCATAAAAAAATCACCCATCCTTCATTTCTGTGGTATCCATCCTTCATTCCTTTTCAGAGTTACATCGCTTTCCTAAAGAGATTAGCAAATAATATTTTTTGTCTTTCTTCCTGTAAAAGCATAAAGAAGCCTACCATTTTTTAACCATTATTAATATAAGTTAAAAAATAAGCAAAATTCTGTACATTATTCTTGTACTTTTAACTTAGGGGCTTTTAACAGGGTGTAGCTTTTAACAAGCTACCCTGGGGGAGCCAACTTTGTGTTCATTTTACTCAGTCTCGACAGCCAGCATTTATTATAAGTAATAGCATAAAAAGAGGTGTATTAGCTATTAAACATCCCGCTTGATTTGGGTCATTTAGAGGGTCATTTAGTAAATGACCCAAATCGAGCAGGATGTTTAATAGCTAATACAGCTCTTTTTATGCTATTCCTTTGTAATATCATGTTTGTGGGAATTTCTTTTGCTTGCAGGAATTTCTTTTGTTGTCACCTCTGTTGACGTCAAACCGGGTATGATTAGTTCTAATCAGACCTGGTTTGACATCAACGGACATAGGATTAGTAAAAATGAATATAATGAGGTATATTAAGAGATTTTATGAACCGAGAACGAGGTCTGTATGGGAAAATATCAGACCGAGGTCTTGACAGTACAGACCGAGCCACAGGTGAGGTTCATACAAAAAAGACTGAGGTCTGATATTTTCCTATACAGACTGAGTAAACGAGGTTAATAAAGCATTTATTATATGGCTATTTCAAGTTTTTCGATAATTATTGTATCAACATTAGTGTGAAAACCTTAGAAATTCACGCGAGCAAAATCAACACCCGGGACAGCGGTCTGAATACGGAAAAAGATGGACCGTGGTCTGGATACGCATTTTTACGGACCGTGCGTTGACCAATCAGAAATCAGGATATTACAAAGCCATATAATAATAGTTGTTAATGGACCTGTGAGAACAAAAGAAATCCCCCACAAACATGATATTACATGAGGAATTTCATACTTGTCTCAGGTAGTAGGGTCATAGGGTAGGGTCACCCTCTTTGCGAGGTAGGATTACCCTAGGGAGCGAGATAAAGTTCCCTCCATGTAAACAATTTGACTCGCCTACCCAAGGCAAAACTGCAAAACAAAACGGTGGCAGAAAGTGAAACAATTGATAGAGCAGCAAATACAATGCGAAAAAGATGGTCTTGGTCTCCAACAATGGTTGAAAACCTGATAATTGGCCTGAAGAAGTATATAAAGAGCTTCTGTGAGTTTAATTCTATCTTTTAATTCTAACAGTACAGTTACAGTTTCTTTCCGACGATCAGCTATCTTAAATTAAGATGCAAACTATACCCTCCAGGCTTAACCCAATTCAGAAGTCGTATTAAATATAATTCCTCATGTTAGTCATGTAACCACACGACCTTTAGTTGTCTCGGCCTCTTGGGGGGGTAGGCCAGGGTGCATTCCATGTACGTCACGCCGAAGATGTTCGGCGTGAGTTTCAAAAGTGCTTGGCGTGCTCGTGCACAATCACACTGCGGTCAGCGCACATATATAGCCATACAACTATACTAGTCAGTGGGTGGTGCCGGCACTGGCGTTCGTCTTGACCTCACTTGGTGCAACACCTGAACACCAGTGGCTTATCTTCGGCGTGGGGTTGCCATGGAATGCACCCTGGGGGGTAGGACTTCCCTCTTTATGACTTTATACCCGAGCCAACTTTTAGTCCATCTAAACAGGCCCTTACAGTTTGTGGTGTGTTGTTAACGTTTAACAAGAGCTTGTAGAGAATTGACAAACTCACAAAAATTCAACAAAATCTACAAACCTGAACTATTAAAAACCACGAGCTTTTAGTGTCGAGCTGGGGGCGTCTACAAAAATCACCCATCTTTCGTTTCTGAAGCCCAAATTTTGCCATCTTTGAGTTTTAATGAGTACTCAAGGTGCTCTAGATTCATATTCTCTAACTCTAAACGATTGAAAACGGCAAAAATCTGGGCGAGAAAACCTTGCTTAGTTGCTTTCAAAAAGCACTTCTTCCCGCTTTGCCGCCATCTTGAAAATGCAATCCTCGCCCCAGTCTTCTCCATTTCAGGGCGTCATGACAAGGCCTGTGACAAGGCCTCAAAACCGACATTTACGTTCTCACCCCCCTTGCTGCCTGCATATTGTAATATTTACGTTCTCACCCCACTTGCTGCCCGCATATGTAACATTTACGTTCTCACTCCCTGGTGCTCGTATATGTAAGTTGCCAGGGCGGATGTGGGTGGGGTCAGGGCACAAGGAGCCCATCTTGGCAGCGCGTGGGCATCTGTGGCTGACTCGAAAGACGCGCGGGGGATTTAAAAAAACGAAAAAACGGTTACCGGAAGCGGGAAAAAAGGCGGAAAAAACGAAAAAACGGGGGGAAAGGGGGGGAGGGAGAGGAAAAAATATCAGTGAACACACCACAATCGAGTGTGCCACAGTCCCCAGCGCGTCTTTCGACGGACAAGTTAAAGGTCTCAAGAACAGCACAAGTTCAGAACTGAGTTTCTCGTTTAATATGGATAGCTATATACGAAGGTTCGTATTTTAAATCATTTGGCACCTCTTACCCAGAGCCCGCGATCCTTTTGGTCAAATGTTTTTGAGTAGAAACCATTGAACTCTAAGTAAACTGGAACGCTAACTCCATAAGTCAGGCCCTATGATTGGGTGAAGTCAAACTTCCGGCTGCTGGGGGTAGCTATTGCACGTCAACAGAAGGTGTGAAGGGCACAATGAAAAACTGAAAACTCGCTGCAAAAAACAACCCTTTTTTAGACCTAAAGTTTTTTATAGATGATAACGAAGAAGCTAGCACGTATTGGGCTTATCGGCCTTGTACCTGAACAATTTCTACCCACGAAAATGGATTGAACGACGAAATATCTGCCGAACAAAAGGAAAATTCGAGTCCGAAACTCGTACGGAAAATGCAGGTTTTTCTTATTTTTCTTTGTTATCTCAAACGTTTGAAGGTTGTCATGCCAATAATTAGTAATAAGATAATGCTAAATTATTGCTTTAACTCAAGTTTCAGTTGTGGAAATGCTAAATCTGATATTTTTCGAGACGAAGAGTAACTCCAGAGCTGTAAAAACACCCGGTAAAGTGCATTTTGTTGTTTTTTTCCTACTGAAAATTGAGAAATTTAAAACCCAACTGTTTTTATAAACAACCTCTTCATTTTAAACCTGGGTTTCATATGTATTTTCTTTATATTTGTCCAAACCAATGGCAATTTTGGTTGCGTATTGTTGACTTAAATTTGAGAGCTTATATTTTTACTGTTTTCCTTGTTTTTACTCGTCATGTCAGTGTTCACCTACTCTACGGTATATTGGAATTTGATCTAAGCCTAAAAGTGGTTAACAAGTTTAGTTTTTCTTTGATTTCAAGCTGTTTTTGCAAACCATTTCACTAAATTCAGCTTCATTTTTTCTCGGTTATAAAGTAAAAGGGACTGGGGTTGACGTGCATGGCGGCCCCCATGTCCGCCATTTTTGGCTTCAAAACGTGCAAGCGAGTTATCGTTCCAGTCTACTTAGAGTTCAATGGTAGAAACCATTGAACTAAAAATAACTGGAACGCTACGTTCAGTAAACTGCGCATACAAATCTTGAAGCCAAAATTTGACTCCCATGAAGCCAGTTTTGACTCCCAGACACGCACTAGCCTGGTACCCTGGCCCAATCAAAGAATATGGGCCAGGTAACCACTAAAGACTTCTGCTTTCCTATTGGTTACATTTTCGCGCGTTTTTAGTGGCTATGAGTAAAACTGCAGTTGTCATAAGTGGATTTAGCCCTGATGACGCGAGAATGAGATTAGTGGTTACCTGGCCCTTATTTCTTTTGAAATTGGGCCAGGGAACCAGGCTAGACCAGTGAACTCTATATAAGGACTGGAACGATACCTACAAACCAAATTTTGAAGCCGTCATGGAGGCTGACATGCAGGGCGGCCCCAGTCCTCTTTATATGCAAGAAAATCTTTATTTTTTAAGTTATATTTTGTTATGAACCAATTACAAAGAAATGCAAACATGCTACAGTAATATATACTTCCTCTAAAGGCTTTTAGCAGCAAAAACGTAGCTTGAATATTTGACAAAAAACACATTTTGAGTCCGAAACCGCGCGGATCACTTGATTGTTTGTAGGGCAGCTCCAAGTGTTGAGTCAGTTGAGGTACCAAAAGTCCAGAAAAAAGTCTATAAACTGTCTTGAATCAAATAAAGATAGCATTAATCAGGGCTAAGGCCTACTGAAATCTAGTGGCTATAATCTGTCGAGCATATGGATGTTGACATGATCAATAAAAACCATAAATATTAAATTTTCTGAACAGTCAAAAAATCGAACAAAACACAGAAATACGAACCGACAGTGTTTTAAAGGCATCAAAGATCAAAATATATGTGGTCTTACAATGATTCAAAAGGTATGAGGAGACTATTCATAAGAGCAAAGGCACAGCTTGATAGGGTTGCAAGAATTCATAAAATAAAGACGAATAAATACTAAATATAACCTGAATTTTCGTCAGAAGTTTCCATCAATCCAAGCAAAATTTTGCTGTCGTTTGACAATATTTTTCCTGCTTCAATCTATTTTTGCCAGCAAACATACCTCAGACAGAAAGGACAATGATTCTAATACATACTAGCTTCGTTTTATCAATTCAAATGAAGTTCAACTACAAAAAAATAAAACATTCTCGCTGGGCCATTGTCTGTTTTCTACCGCTCCTTGGATGTTCGTCAGACGTTCATGTGTTGCCCCCAGCAGCCGGAAGTTTGGCTTCATCCAATCATAGGGCCGACCTTATGGAGGTATCGTTCCAGTCTTTATATAGAGTTCACTGGGCTAGACACGCACTTCCACGCGTGTTTCTACTTTTTTTGTTTTGGCCGTGTTTGTTTTTTTCGTGGAAGGCTGGGTACGACTTGCATAATTTGGCTTCAAACTTCCGGTTGAACGTAGCGTTCCAGTTATTTTTAGTTCAATGGTAGAAACCATTGAACTCTAAGTAAACTGGAACGCTAACTCCATAAGTCAGGCCCTATGAATGGATGAAGCCAAAAATCTTTAAATGTTAGTTTTTCTGAGTTTTGAGCTGAAATACTAAACGCTGAACGTTGGGCTGTATATGAAATTGAACCTATTGAAAAATGCTATTTGGTATAGAAACTTCAAGACTTTAGCGAAAAGGGAAATAATTAAAAAATATAAAAACAACTGCCATTTTGTTTGCCGAACGTTACATTGTATTGGACCATTGCATTGTTTGCTTGCCTGTTGTATTTTTTATCTGTGGCTGCCATCTTAATATCTTTCTTCAAATAGTTTTCTTATTGTAAAACCACTTGTGGCTAACGTAGATTGTCCATAATTTGGCATAAAAAACGGAATAAAGGAGCAATTTTTCTTTTATAAAACGTACAAATGCTGTTGAAATATTTATTAACATGTAGCCGGTGAAAACAATTTCAGCACTTTGAAATGTCATAAATGAATATTGTCGTGGCAGCCTTGATAGTCGGCTTGCACGGTATTAAACATGGTTGAGTTCAAACCGTGGTGCGACTTGCAATATTCTTCATCTCAATATTTTTCACGAAATATCATCCTTAAATTTTTCTTTGTTCCTCGTTACCTTTTTCTTCAAAAAAATAGAGTTATTAAAACTGCAATTTTTTTATTTCAAATATTCTACTAGAATTAAGACCATACTTTGGTTATAAATCCATGTCCTATATTCACGAATTTATTGGTTAGGATTAGGGTGTGTGTTGGGGTCAGGCATTCATGAAGTACCTGGGTTATTTAGGACATGAGTGGCCAGACTAGTTCCTAGTCCTCTTTTCTCTCGAACGTATTTTGGTCACGTCACAGAATAGGGATCGAGCAATTCGGTCTGCCGCTCGACGTTAAAAAGAGAGGCCTGGGAACCAGGCTGCTAAGTGGCTATTTCCAGGCTAGGATCGCGGGCTCTGGGTACGCGATTGGGTCACAGAATAAGGATTAAGCAGAAGTCCGACTCAGTGTTGGCACCTTTGATGTTAGCCTGGTTCCCTGGCCCAATTTCAAAAGAAATAAGGGCCAGGTAACCACTAATCTCATTCTCGCGTCATCAGGGCTAAATCCACTCATGACGATTGCAGTTTTACTCATAGCCACTAAAAACGCGCGAAAATTTAACCAATAGGAAAGCAGAAGTCTTTGGTGGTTACCTGGCCCATATTCTTTGATTGGGCCAGGGTACCAGGCTACTTTGATGTAAGCGTCCTCGCAAAATGTCGGCCTCGCGATCCCGGCGCCATTTTGAAAGTAAGTGCCCCCGGGAAATTAGCCCTCTCGTCCTTGCGACCCTCGGGCTCCTGTATTCAATTATTCTTGGCCTTTCTTGTGACCTTTTAATTAATTTTATATTGTGATCTATATATATAAATAATATTTAGTTAAGTAAATAAGTAATTTACTTTAGAAAACGATTCTTTGGAGATAAAATTCTTTGACCACGAGGTTATTAAAACTTCAGTACGCGGTACTACGGGTAAGAGTCCGTGGCAAAAAAGTCCTGCACTCGCAAAGCTGGAGTTTACAATTCTTGATATATGCCGATACATTTGTTTATAGAAAAAGATGGCTAAAATTTCGGAACTACCCATTGTTGAAATACATCAGGTATATATATATAAGCTTTCATTCGGTGTATAGTTCAAATTTTTATGTTACCTGTAACTTTTTAAAATGTTCAAAATGTGCACACCATTGTTCGTAAAATATGAATTAAAATATGAATTATATGATGGGAAATGGACTCCTCACAAGTGTTATAAAATTTTGGATATTGTTTTTAAAGGCTAAACGCACAGCCCTGAACAACATATTAAACACGATAGGATACTGTGAAGTGCCATGGCATTCATGTTAGAACTTTTAATTTACTTGCCTATAGTATTTTAAAAAAATAAAAAAACATTATTTTGGTCTGGACCGTCTGAAATGGTGAATTTCTTAAGTTTGTTTTGCCTTTTGCTGTTTTGGTGTTTGCTATACAGTAACCTCAGAAAGACTTCTGGTATGAACCTCAGATATTTCTTAAACAAAAGCTAATTCAAATATGAAAGGAGTGGAAAAGTTTGCAGATTTCTAGTTGAAGTTGAAAACGTTTTTGGTGCAAATTAGTGATCATACCTTTTCAACATATGAAAAAATATTAAAACTTTTATGGTCAAGGGTGAGAACATTTTGAACATTTTAAAAAGTTACAGGTAACACTATGATTTGAATTATATACCGAATGAAAGCTTATAAAATTTCTAACAACATACGTACTCGATGTACTTCAACAATGCAACAATCTTCTTCTATAAACAAATGTGTCGCCGGCATAATCGAGAAATGTAAAACTCAGCTTCGTGAGTACAGGACTTTTTTGCCACGGACTTTTACCCATAGTATCTGCGTACTGAAGTTTTAATAACCTCGTGGTCAAATAATTTTATCTCCAAAGAATCGTTTTCTAAAGTAAATTACTTATTTACTTAACTAAATATTATTTATATATATAGATAACAATATGAAGTTAATTAAAAGGTCACAAGACGGCCAAGACGGTAATTGACTACAGGGGACACTTTCTTCCGCGAGTCGGACTTCTTGACTTCTCGTAACCTGAATGTCAGGCCTTTATTTGTTCCCGCCTTCCGCTAAACCCGGCAGCGCGGGCAGAGGTGCGGGCGAGCGAGAAGGCGAGAAAAACAAAGGCCTGCGGAAACTCTTAACAAAACTGTGGGGACTCCGTCCATCTCATGGACGGGAGCTCTGGTTGGCTGGCTAATTGAAGTAAGGATTTTGATTGGTTCATTCAGATAAACAGCTGCCCGAAGGTGCACCGTCAAGGTGCACACCGTGACAAGGTCATCGCCATTTCTCGAATGTGTTTATCGTGTACGTTTCTGTGACCAATTCATTCATTTAATCATTTATTATGTCGGAAAATCAAACCATAGGAGGATTTTTCGAAACCGCTTCGTTAAATTCATTGACACATTTCGGCTATGAGTCTTTGAAACCAGAACAAACGACGTGCATTCGAAAGCTCACTGTTGACAGCCAAGATGTCTTTGCTGTTTTGCCCGCTGGTTTTGGTAAAAGTCTGATATATCAGATATTGCCATTTGTGTTCTCTGAACTTCATCGACTTCAACATGGCACGGTGAGGAATTTCGTTGTAGCAGGTGGAGACCTTGCGAAAAGCAGTCTACTTGGGTCCTTCGTTCGATGATCAGGGACGATGGCTACTGAAGGCGAAGCCGATGCGAAAGTACAAGTTGTTTATGGCAGTGCTGAACAATGGTTGTCAGAAATTAAAGTGGACCCGTAAGTTACAAAACGGGAATCTCGGAACAGTTAGTCACTATGTGGATGACTGAGTTTATCCGGTTGAGACGTGTTTATGATTATGTATCAACCTGCATTCTCAAATTTAAATTCTAAAACTGTATAAAATAATTCCCAAACTATTGCGTTTGTTTTTAATATAAAACATCAATATCCAGTCGATCCTTTTCTCCAACGTTCTAGCCTGTGCTACAAAATTATATATTTTATTAATTTAGTCGAAACTATATCAAGGCGGCTATCAAATCGTGTTTATTTTTTATTATGGTGGAATTTTGAATCAATATATATGTATATATCTCAAATTGTCAAATTTCTCGGTTTCTTATCGTATTTTCCAATTCTTCGACTTCTTCTCTAGATCGGGTCTAGATTACCATGGACAAACGCCTTCAATTCGAGCTCGTGTATTTATTGCAAGTCTACCTAGACTAGTCTGGACTAAAACCAGACGCGGAGAAAGACTATATATTTCTGTGGGATGAAATCAAAACATACGCTTTGTTCTTTTGACAACTCATATCAATCATATCGTTCATGTTTAAAAATAGCAAAGTGGGCGGAAGACAGTTCAACCTCGTACCCAGGGTCTTTTCAACCCGCCGCGCTTGAGAAAAGACCCTGGGAGACAGCCTGGTTCCCAGGCCTCTCTTTTTAACGTCGAGCGGCAGACCGAATTGTGAGAGGCCTGGAATAAAATGTTTTGCTTGGCCCCAAATCTGGCCCCAACTTATACAGGCACCAAACGGCCGTTTGGCGGAAAACCAAGGCAGATAACACTCACGTCGGTCTGCACAATTCTTTATAACATCATATAGCAAGGTTGGTCTACTGCCGAAACGTTAAAATAGCATATTTCGATTTGTATAAATGTGTTTCAACACAATCACTTCCCACGCCGAACACTACTTTATAAAGCTTCGTATGTAACAACCTTTTAACGTAACGTAAAACAAAGAAACCTACTCGTTTGCTGTCTGCTAGTCAAGAAGAAGTTTGGTTTAAGTGCTATCGTTCATAAAGATTAAAGAATCCGAGCTCCAGCAGGATTCATGACAGATAAAGATGAACATTTTCCGCTAGTCCTCTTGCTCGATGCCTATTCTGTGACGTCACCAAAATACGTTCCAAAGAGAAGAGGACTAGGAACTAGTCTGCCTGGGAGATAACAATTTTTTATTACTAGGGTGGAGGGGTGCGGAGGTCGGATAAACGATCGATTCTGCAGATGCATAAAAGAGGAGTTGATGTAAATGGGCACAAGCGAATACAATATGTGTGAAAAGTTGGCAACGTCTCTTCCGATCATCAACAGCATTAAACCCCGAGTTAAATCCAGAGTTAAATCTCTGAGTTAAATCCTAAAAATCCAATTGTCGGAGATAATGAAGTTCCTGCAGTCTGTAGACTATGTGGTTCGGTAAGAACAACAATCGTAATTCGCGAACTACTTTGCTTATTTGGGGAACATTAGAACACTTTCTGGAGAGTCACGACAATCTTCCTCGAGCTCAGTTGGTATGCCAGCCCACGTAAAAGAAGGCTTTGGAATTTAAAGAAATTTAGGTCAAGAATTCAACAAAGTCATAAACGGCGCTCGAACACTATAAATAGCAGTTTAGCAAGAGATGCGTGGGAATTTCTCCCTTTCTATTGTGTGTTGCTAGCTTAAGCTCCTACGAAATGCGCTGACGGGATCAGCCTCTAATAAAACAGTTAGCATTTACATCAGACGAAGAGGTAAAGTTTGTCTTGTTTATGTTATATTTAATACGTGTTCCTTCGACATATACGCAATGGTAAAGAAACCGCATTGTCATGTGCATGTAGAAATACGTACGTGTAAATTACGTTTTCCAATTCTTTTATTAGAAGACAGACCACTTAAGAAAACAACACTTGTCAGTCCTTTTAAAAGTTAGATAAACATTCCTTTTGTGAAGCTTTTATTAATTAAAATTTTATGAGTTTGTTTTGAACGTTGTTGAATTGTTCTTGTCACTCGTGCTTTGACCTGTCGAATCGAACTTCTAAAGATACGTTGCCGCCGCGAAAACTATCACACCTTTCTGGGTTATTTTTGCTGGGCTTTTCAAACAAAATAAGAAATGTCTTTTGAGTATCTTATAACTCCGTACAATTGCTTGTGAAAACATTTTGATTGCATGTACATAAACCTCGACATAAACATATTTGTCTCATTAATAAACGAACTTTAGCTCTTTTTATATCCTTTTAAATTTCGTTCATGATAACCCCCATTCTTTAGAGTTTAGACGGTTAATGTTTGTTTGATCGAGTACATGCATGAACATCTGTACTCGAGCAATTTTGAAAAGCTCAAAACAGCGCCTCTAGTCCGTACAATGTTTACCTGAGTAGTTGATCGCCGGTGTATATGAGGAAATTCAAAGAAGAAATGACAACTACCACGGGAGATAGAACTTGTAGTAGGAAACTTAAAGATCTCCTGTTCTTTTGTGATAACAATGCAGGAAAAAGATGGAATATCATCGATATTTTTCCGTAGCCAGTGGCAGGACCACCAGAATGTGTCTTACTTACAGCGTTATACTGCCTCTAAACACAACACGTCATTTGCTTTGGTTTTAGGATCACAGACGAATAATCGCTGTTCAGTACAAAAGCAAAATGTAAACATTTCAAGAACACAGATATTTTAAGTTCAACGATTCATACATTGTGAGACCTCAGTGAAAAATTTCTCCAAAATCTCTTTGGCGTTTTCGCGCATTTATCAGTGTCGTGTGACCAATTGAAATATAACCTCCCCTCCCTTGTGACAATTTCTATCTCCCAGATTCTGGGAGACACGTGACCAGCCGATACCAGGGTCTTTTCTCAAGCGCGGCGGGTTGAAAAGACCCTGGGTGCGAGGTTGAAGACAGTTTTGTTGAGTATATCCTCCTACCTAGAATTACCAATAATCAGTAAGTGTGAAATCCCTAGAATTACCAATAATCGTTAATTTTAAAAAACTAATTCCCAACCCACCACCCCAACCTAACCCTAACCCCCCCGGAAACCCTAAACCTAACCAAACCCCCAGTGAACCTAAACCACTGATCTATATAAGAGACTGGATAGAGCATCTATTATCTGAGCGCCTTCAGAAATTGAAGCCGGAAGTTGCGCCCTAATTTGTAAGCGACGCCATATTGGATGGTCCCACCATGAGGAGTGAGTTGCTATATTTTACTGTTGTGAATTCGTTGTTTTCGCATATAATCACGAAATAGACGAACAACACAAATCCATTTTGGTATTTCAAGCAACGGGACACATCATGGAACTATGGAGGACCTAAGAACGTGAAGGGAAACTGAATCGTAAGTAAATAACTTGATATTTTGACGAAATTTCGAAGGGGACGGAGAGCTCCCGAAGGGTTATTTACCAAGGAAACGGGAAACCCAACATTGTAAACGGCCGGTGGTTAATAAACTGATTTGTAGGATACAAATGTGAGATAATACTGTAATTGTGGAATGTTCACAATCGAGTAGATCATTTTAAAAAGCCGCAGGACGTGTTAAATTATGGCACAGAAGATAGATTGGCTTGTAGAGTTGTGAGTAGATTTCGACAAGCAGCATATTTCTTTGGCAACATAGGAGCATGTTAATACTCTATAAGTTTGTAATACTTACAATGTTTGGTGCTTCCATAGAAGTAAACTGTAGCATGCATCATAACAAGAACGAGCCAGTTTGTTTTATTAAACTCCATGCCCAGTGTCCAAGTCATGTATTTAAGAAATTAAGTTGTCAACATTGTTTCTTATTATCAGCTGAGCTATTTTACTCCCTGTCATTTTGATGAAAAAATTGTTTGTGAGTATCTGTAAAATTGAATGTGATATTTGTATGTTATGTTGTAGGTAGTTTAAAATGAAACAACAATGAATGAAGAACAATAAAGGTGAAGCAACATGACAACTTAATACAGAATATAATTGAACTGTGTATTTATAGTTTTCAAACTTTGTCAATGATTTGATTAAAGAAAATGTTTACAATTCATGAGTGTATTTTGTCTTGTGTAGTTTGATTCTGTATAAATGTACTATATAATGATAAATTTTTAATCTGTTCTCTGACTTCTGTATGTTATGAAAATTGTGGCAGAACTAATACTGTACTATCAGTGTGTACTATACAAGTAGATCAACAAGGCCAGTGTTTGATGTTTATATAAAGTCAAAACAAATCAAGCTAATATATATGTTAAACTTCACAACGATGTGGCGGATAACATTTGTAAACTGGCTAAAAAAAAGCATCTTGGCAAAGGTATAGTCACAAAACTAATTATATTGTAAAATTAATACAAGATTTTTAGTTTGTAGGCAAATGTAGGCCCAATTGCCCAAATTAGATAACCCTATCTCATAGAAAATAATAAACTCATTCTGATTAATCATGTGAATGCCAGGATAACTTATTTGAATCATTACCCCGAGTTTTCTGTGAGTGAAAATATATTGTTCAACTATAGGCACATCCACTGATCTATACAATTGGGCGCATCGCATTCTTAAATTAATTGTTTGATTCCGGTCTTTTGGCTTATGATATAATAATACCACAGCAGTTGTTCGTAGTGTAGCTTGTTCAGTTGATCAAATTTTCCGAATTCATTCGGTCCTTTAGCAGTATTTCCATATTGTGAGTAAATTCTGAATGAGAACGGCCTTCGTCTGTTCAAAGTTGTCATCAATGACACTTGGGAGTTCGCTCCATCGAACTCGCAAATTCCGTTTTCTCCCACATTTTGGGGCTAAATAATTACAATTTTTCTCTCTAAATGCTTCACGTGTCCTTTCTTCCTCGTGATAAAAAAGTTTGTCCGAACCCGAAGGAGAAAAATGCCTTAATATGCGAAAACTATAATTGTGCAACAGTAAAATATAGCGAAAGTGGGACCATCCAACATGGCGGCTGTTGCCAACTTCCGACTTCAATTTCAGACAACGGATGCTCTATCCAGTCTCTTATATAGATCAGTGACCTAAACCTAACCACAACCCTCCGGAAAAATGTGCCTCCTCTCAGACCCCGACCACAACACCCCTCTAGGATTTTTAGCTTTATGTGTTCAAGCTCAGGCCTTTGTTTTTCTCGCCTTCTCGCTCGCCCGCACCTCTGCCCGCGATACCGGGTTTAGCGGAAGGCCGGAACAAATAAAGGCCTGACATTCAGGTTAGACTTCTGGTTGATCCTTATTCTGTGATTGGGCTCCTGTGGTCAGGGGGTGCTTAAAACGGTCTGTACTCTGTACAAGAAAACGTTTCTAATCGCATTCTAATTTTGGTGTTTGTATCTTCAAGATTCCTGGCTGTAGTATTTTGATCCAGGCCGAATTTCGGTGAGTATCCAGTCTTTATAAATATCTTTTAATATTTCTATGTATTATTACCAGAGCAAACTGTTTAATACAGCCATTTAATAATATTGGTCGAAGCATTCTTGTCCTTTGGAATGTTCGATATGTCTTTCATCACTTTTACTTTTTGGCTTTCACTAACCTATTTTTCGCGATCGTTCAACTATGTTGTATATTATTAACACAACATTGTAAATGTTTTGTTAGTTCTTGCTGTGTGTTTGCTTAATCTCTGTTTACAATAATATTGAATTACGTTTTCATAACGAAACCAAACATTTATGCTGCATTATTTATACTGGATAACTCTATCAGTCATATCTAAACTGTTCTCTCTAGAGGTCCAGTAAGGACCATCCTACATTGATCCAGTGTTACTACAGAAGAAAACCAGAGTAAACTAAACTAACTTTATTTATACTGGATAACTGTATCAGTCGTAACTAAACTGTTCTCTCTAGAAGTCCAGTAAGAACCATCCTTCATTGATCCAGTGTTACTACAGGAGGAAACCAGAGTAAACTAAACTAACTTTATTTATACTGGATAACTCTATCAGTCATATCTAAACTGTTGTCTCTAGAGGACCAGTAAGAACCATCCCTCATTGATCCAGTGTTACTACAGAAGGAAACCAGAGTAAACTAAACTAACTTTATTTGTACTGGATAACTCTATCAACCATATCTAAACTGTTCTCTCTAGAGGTCCAGTAAGGACCATCCCTCATTGATCCAGTGTTACTACAGAAGGAAACCAGAGTAAACTAAACTAACTTTATTTATACTGGATAACTCTATCAGTCATATCTAAACCGTTCTCTCTAGAGGTCCAGTAAGGACCATCCCTCATTGATCCAGTGTTACTACAGGAGGAAACCAGAGTAAACTAAACTAACCTTATTTATACTGGATAACTCTATCAGTTATATCTAAATTGTTATTCTCAGAGGTCCAGTAAGGGCCATCCTTCATTGATCCAGTGTTACTACAGAAGGAAACCAGAGTACCCGGAGGAAACCTGCGATGTTTGGTAGAGTCAAACTGGAAGCACTCTTCTCACATGCGGCCAAGGTGAATTTTTTTAATCAGATAACTGCTGAGAGCAGGAATTGAACCCACGTGCACTCAATGTCAGTGATTACTGATGATGATTACTGTATATATCAAAATTTACTTTCAATGATCACTGATGGTGATTATTTTCAATGATTACTGATGATAATTATATATCAAAATTTACTTTCAATGATTACTGATGATGATTATATATACCAAAATTTACTTTGATCATCCGTAAACAATCATATATCAAAATTTCAACAAACTTCTACGTGTTCTGATATCAGATCAAACACAACTTTCGAATAATATATAGCCTTTCAAATGAATCAGTATTTCAACAAAAATTTGAGAAAAAACTTGGCTTCGATTTTTGGGGGTGATTTCCCATGTTTGGTTCACAAATTATATATATATATATATATATATATACAGTATATACCAGGTATGTGTGTGTGTGTATTGTTGAGCACTCTGTGAAGTTGCTGTACCCTTGTGGCAGTTTGCTCACTCTGGCCCGATACCACCTCATGCTCTCTGAGTAGATATGCATGTCATTTATACTATCCTCCAAGCAGTAAAATAATTGTCACTGGCAATTGCTTGGGTATAATTATAAGTGTTCTCACATCTAGATTGTTCCAAGCTACACTCTGATGAGCTGTGTTACAGCAAAACATGTGTCTGTAGATTGAACTATATATATTATAACTTATTGGATTCATCTAAGCCCAATATGGCAAAATATTTAAGTCAAAAATTCAATATTGGGTGAGACCGAAGGTCGAGCCTAATATTAAAATTCAAGGTGTTTTATTATATCGAACAAATAATCGTTCAATTGGCAAGTAAATAATACCTTGTGCAACCTGTCCAAAGGTTGCTACCCAATATGTAGTTGTCCTACATCGTAAAATATTGGGGTGACGCTGATGTAGATATTTGATTGGACAATTAATTAATATATATATATATATATTAATTAATTGTCCAATCAACTGTTTTCTAGGATATATGATCATAGATTAGAATCAAAACATATATATATATATATAGAAAACAGTTACAAAAGTGTTTTCTGAAAAATAAAATTTTATCTTTTTTGCAGTCTGTTATTTAAAATGTGGAAATTCAACAACGAATCATTTACAGGCCACCCTGATTTTTCCCCTGACTGCCTTGCTGTCACATCAAGGCGTTTTGACATTGAAAGTGTTGTTGGCACACAAGATTTTATAACTGGAAAACACACATGGTGTTTAAAGATCACAAAATTTGGCCGTGGTCTCGCAGTTGGTATTTGCCAGAAAGGCGAGTATCTACACAAGCTCGGGTGGAAATGTGGGAATAAATGGGTGTGGACTTCCGGGGGAACAAAATATAGTCCCGAGTTGCTCGTAACACAGTCTCCTATGGAATGGTGGAAAGAGGGTGATATTTTAAAGTTTGAACTGGATTGTGATAAACAAGAATTATTTATTGAGAATTTGCGAACAAAAAAGAGTGATACCCTTACTGGTTTTGATGAAGCTGTACAACCATTCTTTGATCTATTTCTTGATGTCAGTATCAGCTTGATTGAGGTGGATGGCATTAAACTGAAAGAGAAATGAACTGAAAATTAAAAGGTGTCCATTGAGTGTAATATGAATATATTTTTGTACAAGATTAAAGAACAATAGTTATATTATCTTATCTATTTACATGTATTTAAAGTTTTCCATGGTGGAAATGGTGGAATTTATACATAGTAAAAAAAATTGTAGTTTTCACCATATATTTAGAAATGGTTCATGGTCCAAAAACCTCAGGTTATTCTTAACACTGTGAGGCCTGGACCTGATTGCCCTGTGCTGAATAAAATCATCTGGCGTTAGCCAGAATAAACCTTGAAGACTCATCGTCAGGCTTCAAAATGTTAATAAATTAATATACATTGTGAAAACACATGTGTTCGCACTGGCTGTCTCAGGTTGTTGACAAGTCTGTAACAGGTTGTTGACAACTTGTAAAAACAAGGTTGATGACTCCAACAGACCTGTGACAAGTTGTTTCAACAGCCTGTTACCACGCTGCAGCTAACAACTTGTTAACAGGCTGTCATGCTAACAAGGTTGTAGCAGCTCGTTGAATGAACATGCAGCATTGTTACAACCGGTTAAGAACTTTGCTACCAGCCTGTTGCGGACACACCCTGTTAACAAGCTGTGAGATTTTTACATGGTAGTAGTAGTGGTGGTTGTATCAGTAGTATTAGTGGTGGTTGTACCAGTAAAAGTAGTGGTGGTTGTACCAGTGGTAGTATTAGTAGTGTTGGTTGTACCAGTAGTGTTGGTTGTACCAGTAGTAGTAGTGGTTGTACCAGTAGTAGTGGTTGTACCAGTAGTAGTAGTACTGGTTGTACCAGTAGTAGTAGTGGTTGTACCAGTAGTAGTGGTGGTGGTTGTACCAGTAGTAGTAGTACTGGTTGTACCAGTAGTAGTGGTGGTTGTACCAGTAGTAGTGGTGGTTGTACCAGTAGTAGCAGTGTTGGTTGTACCAGTAGTGGTGGTGTTGGTTGTACCAGTAGTAGTAGTAGTGTTGGTTGTACCAGTAGTGTTGGTTGTACTAGTAGTGTTGGTTGTACCAGTAGTAGTGGTGGTGGTTGTACCAGTAGTAGTAGTGTTGGTTGTAGTAGTAGTAGTGTTGGTTGTACCAGTAGTAGTGGTGGTTGTACCAGTAGTGTTGGTTGTACCAGTAGTAGTGGTGGTTGTACCAGCAGTAGTACTAGTGGTGGTTGTACCAGTAGTGGTAGTAGTGGTTGTACCAGTAGTAGTAGTAGTAGTGTTGGTTGTACCAGTAGTAGTAGTGGTGGTTGTACCAGTAGTAGTAGTGTTGGTTGTACCAGTAGTAGTAGTAGTGTTGGTTGTACCAGTAGTAGCAGTGTTGGTTGTACAGTAGTAGTGTTGGTTGTACAGTAGTAGTAGTAGTGGTGGTTGTACCAGCAGTAGTAGTAGTAGTGTTGGTTGTACCAGTAGTAGTAGTGTTGGTTGTACCAGTAGTGTTGGTTGTACCAGTAGTGGTGGTTGTACCAGTAGTAGTGGTGGTTGTACCAGTAGTGTTGGTTGTACCAGTAGTAGTGGTTGTTGTACCAGTAGTAGTGGTGGTTGTACCAGTAGTGGTGGTGTTGGTTGTACCAGTAGTAGTAATGTTGGTTGTACCAGTAGTGTTGGTTGTACCAGTAGTAGTAGTAGTGGTGGTTGTACCAGTAGTAGTGGTGGTTGTACCAATAGTAGTGGTGGTTGTACCAGTAGTGTTGGTTGTACTAGTAGTAGTGTTGGTTGTACAGTAGTAGTAGTGGTGGTTGTACCAGTAGTAGTGTTGGTTGTACCAGTAGTAGTAGTGTTGGTTGTACCAGTAGTAGTAGTGGTTGTACCAGTAGTGGTGGTGTTGGTTGTACCAGTAGTAGTAGTGTTGGTTGTACCAGTAGTAGTAGTGTTGGTTGTACCAGTACGTAGTAGTGGTGGTTGTACCAGTAGTAGTGGTGGTTGTACCAGTAGTAGTAGTAGTGTTGGTTGTACCAGTAGTGTTGGTTGTACCAGTAGTGTTGGTTGTACCAGTAGTGTTGGTTGTACCAGTAGTAGTGGTTGTACCAGTAGTAGTAGTGATGGTTGTACCAGTAATAGTAGTAGTGGTGGTTGTACCAGTAGTACTAGTAGTGGTGGTTTTACCAGTAGTAGTAGTAGTGGTGGTGGTTATACCAATAGCAGTGATCGTGGTGATGCTCGTAGTTATGGTGGTTCTGTTGGTAGTAGCAATGGTAAAAAACAGGAAACAGTATTCTACTCCATATTCTTACCAACACTAACTAACTAACTAACTAACTAACTAACTAACTAACTAACTAACTAACTAACTAACTAACTAACTAACTAACTAACTAACTAATATTTAATTTTAAAAATGCAGAAAGGCAAGCCAGATAGCTGGTAGAGACAGACGGACAAACAGACAGACACAAGTCTGTCTCATTTAAAATAACACCTTAAATTACAAAGTAAACAGCTCCGGCAGTTTTTCGTTTCCTTGCTTCCTTCAGTTTGTTTGATACGCAAATGCGAATTAAACATCTTGACGTCACATGTGCATAATGAATTATCGGAGAAGGTTGTATATCTTTGCTATTATCAAACATAATCACTTGAAAACCTACATGTTCGGTGTTGTGAGAAAAACACACACACCTGCGTTTTGATAATAGTAAAGATATATAACTTTCTCTCAGATAAATCATTACGCACAAGTGACGTCAAAATGCTTAATTTACATACCAAACCTTAAATAAAATATACATTATTTTTGTGGAAACCACGTAAAATATCAGGGAAGGAATCTCAACTCGCCTGAAGGAGCACAAGACATGTTGCATAAAAGCCCAACATGATAAATTTTCTGTTGCCAAACACGCTTGGAAGTTATGACCATCGTGTTAAGCGGAAAAGTGTCGTCACTCTTATAGTAGTAACGAAGATTCTCAGAGTAGCAACAAAGATTCTGAGAGTAGCAACAAGGATTCTCAGAGTAGCAACAAAGATTCTGAGAGTAGCAACAAAGATTCTGAGAGTGAGCAACGAAGATTCTCAAAGTAGTAACGAAGATTCTGAGAGTAGCAACAAAGATTGTCAGAGTACCAACAAAGATTCTCAGAGTAGCAACAAAGATTCTCACGGTAGCAACAAAGATTGTCAGAGTACCAACATAGATTCTCAGAGTAGCAACAAAGATTCTGAGAGTAGCAACAAAGATTCTGAGAGTGAGCAACGAAGATTCTCAAAGTAGTAACGAAGATTGTCAGAGTAGTAAAAAATATTTTGAGAGTAGTAAAGATTGTCAAAGTTGTAACAAATATTCTGAGAGTAGCAACAAAGATTCTCAAAGTAGTAACAAATATTCTGAGAGTAGCAACAAAGATTGTCAGAGTACCAACATAGATTCTCAGAGTAGCAACAAAGATTCTCAGAGTAGCAACAAAGATTCTGAGAGTGAGCAACGAAGATTCTGAAAGTAGTAACGAAGATTGTCAGAGTAGTAACAAATATTTTGAGAGTAGTAACAAAGATTGTCAAAGTAGTAACAAATATTCTGAGTAGCAACAAAAATTCTCAAAGTAGTAACAAATATTCTGAGAGTAGCAACAAAGATTCTGAGAGTAGCAACAAAGATTCTCAAAGTAGTAACAAAGATTCTGAGAGTAGCAACAAAGATTCTCAAAGTAGCAACCAAGATTCTCAGAGTAGCAACAAAGATTCTCAAAGTAGTAACAAAGATTCTGAGAGTAGCAACAAAGATTCTCAAAGTAGTAGCAAAGATTCTGAGAGTAGCAACAAAGATTCTCAGAGTAGCAACAAAGATTCTCAGAGTAGTAACAAAGATTCTGAGAGTAGCAACAAAGATTCTCAGAGTAGTAACAAAGATTCTCAGAGTAGTAACAAATATTCTGAGAGTAGCAACAAATATTCTGAGAGTAATAACAAAGATTCTGAGAGTAATAACAAAGATTCTGAGAGTAGTAACAAAGATTCTGAGAGTAGTAACAAAGATTCTGAGAGTAGCAACAAAGATTCTCAAAGTAGTAACAAATATTCTGAGAGTAGCAACAAAGATTGTCAGAGTACCAACATAGATTCTCAGAGTAGCAACAAAGATTCTCAGAGTAGCAACAAAGATTCTGAGAGTGAACAACGAAGATTCTGAAAGTAGTAACGAAGATTGTCAGAGTAGTAACAAATATTTTGAGAGTAGTAAAGATTGTCAAAGTAGTAACAAATATTCTGAGAGTAGCAACAAAGATTCTCAAAGTAGTAACAAATATTCTGAGAGTAGCAACAAAGATTGTCAGAGTACCAACACAGATTCTCAGAGTAGCAACAAAGATTCTCAGAGTAGCAACAAAGATTCTGAGAGTGAGCAACGAAGATTCTGAAAGTAGTAACGAAGATTGTCAGAGTAGTAACAAATATTTTGAGAGTAGTAACAAAGATTGTCAAAGTAGTAACAAATATTCTGAGAGTAGCAACAAAGATTCTCAAAGTAGTAACAAATATTCTGAGAGTAGCAACAAAGATTCTGGGAGTAGCAACAAAGATTCTCAAAGTAGTAACAAAGATTCTGAGAGTAGCAACAAAGATTCTCAAAGTAGCAACCAAGATTCTCAGAGTAGCAACAAAGATTCTCAAAGTAGTAACAAAGATTCTGAGAGTAGCAACAAAGATTCTCCAAGTAGTAACAAAGATTCTGAGAGTAGCAACAAAGATTCTCAGAGTAGCAACAAAGATTCTCAGAGTAGTAACAAAGATTCTGAGAGTAGCAACAAAGATTCTCAGAGTAGTAACAAAGATTCTCAGAGTAGTAACAAATATTCTGAGAGTAGCAACAAATATTCTGAGAGTAATAACAAAGATTCTGAGAGTAATAACAAAGATTCTGAGAGTAGTAACAAAGATTCTGAGAGTAGTAACAAAGATTCTGAGAGTAGCAACAAAGATTCTCAAAGTAGTAACAAAGATTCTGAGAGTAGCAACAAAGATTCTCAGAGTAGTAACAAAGATTCTCAGAGTAGCAACAAATATTCTGAGAGTAGCAACAAAGATTCTGAGAGTAGTAACAAAGATTCTTAGAGTAGCAACAAAGATTCTGAGAGTAGTAACAAAGATTCTCAGAGTAGAAACAAAGATTCTGAGAGTAGTAACAAATATTCTCAGAGTAGCAACAAAGATTCTGAGAGTAGTAACAAATATTCTCAGAGTAGCAACAAAGATTCTGAGAGTAAGCAACGAAGATTCTGAGAGTAGCAACAAAGATTCTCAGAGTAGCAACAAAGATTCTCAGAGTAGCAACAAATATTCTCAGAGTGAGCAACGAAGATTCTGAGAGTAGCAACAAAGATTCTCAAAGTGGTAACAAAGATTCTCAGAGTAGTAACGAAGATTCTCAGAGTAGTAACAAAGATTCTCAGAGTAGCAACAAATATTCTCAGAGTAGTAACAAAGATTCTCAGAGTAGTAGCAAATATTCTCAGAGTAGTAACAAAGATTCTGAGAGTAGCAACAAAGATTCTCAAAGTAGTAACAAAGATTCTCAGAGTAGCAACAAATATTCTCAGAATAGTAACAAAGATTCTGAGAGTAGTAGCAAAGATTCTCAAAGTAGTAACAAAGATTCTGAGAGTAGTAGCAAAGATTCTCAAAGTAGTAACAAAGATTCTGAGAGTAGTAACAAATATTCTGAGAGTTGCAACAAATATTCTGAGAGTAGCAACAAAGATTCTCAGAGTAGTAACAAAGATTCTGAGAGTAGTAACAAAGATTCTCAAAGTAGTAACAAATATTCTGAGAGTAGCAACAAATATTCTGAGAGTAGTAACAAATATTCTGAGAGTAGCAACAAATATTCTGAGAGTAGCAACAAATATTCTGAGAGTAGCAACGAAGATTCTGAGAGTAGTACCGAGGATGAGGATATGCCTGTAGACGAAGATATGGTCGGCGATGAAGAACGTGACGACAGTTCTGGTCCAGCCCAAGAAAAGGATGACCAAGAAAAATCTGCATCAGAGCAGGAAGAGGAACAAACTGTAATCCCGGACAAAAAAATGCCGCGTATGCTAAATAGCGAATTTGATGGAGCCTGCAGTAAACCTCCTGGCAACAAAGGACAACGAAACCAACATTTTAACTAAAGTTTTACATTTATCAACAAGGGTCACTCCTTTTCATGAAATTAAACGTGCAAAATTAGTAGAGGATAAACTGTGAACAATCATGCAATACCAATTCTCACACACTGCTGGATGGAATGCAGCACCATGCGGGCCTGACCTTTATTAAACCACAATGTTTACAAGCAACTGTGCTAATGCCAATAAACTTTATACTAACTACTAAGCTACACAAGACGATTCTAATATCATTTGAATTGCCCACAAGCAACTGTGTTAATGCTAATAGCTATTTATTATATAAAATAGAGTGTTTTATTGATTTTTCCGCCACTAATAAAAGTGATAATCTCACATGTGCGATTCATTATGATAATCGCACATGTGACGATTATCGCTGAATCAGCATTATAGTTTAATGCAACTTTTGCAAGGCAATAGGACAATTTTTTTATATAATAAACAGAACAATATCTCACGAGTGACCGAAGCGAACGAGTGACATATCCTGTTCAACACGAGAAATAAATTTCATATAATTTCCGCACATCCATGTATTATTCTCTATGTAAACTTGCAACAGCATATGTAAAACCTAGAAAACTTGATTGGGTGGGTGGGTGGGAATAGGTCAGACCACAGCAATGGCCTGAACAACAAAAAGTGGCCTTTAACATCCGGGGTACTTGACCTAAATCCCACCTCCCCCCAGTCCCTCCGCAGCGTGTGAGAAAAACATGTTCTGCTTCTTTCGTTCCTCAGCCAGCAGAAAATTACACTCAGTGATTAATGAATGAATTTTATTTGATTTGCCACTAATTTTACACGTTGTTAACATTTATATAACAATTATATACAAAAAATTAGCCGCAAGGGAGCCTAAAAAGAAAGCAAAAGGCCTATTTGAATTTAGGCTTCCTTTGTTAAGAATTGAATTATTTACAAAATTACCTTTAGCAGACTAAGTCATCAAATAAAACACAATATATAATAATTATTATGGCAAGTTTCTTAATATTTTGACGAAAGAAATGTTTTTAGCTTTTTTTTAATAAAGTAAAGGAAACTGTTAACTAGTTCAGTAGGAAGAGAATTAAAAAATGTTGGACCTTGAAATCTTAGAGAAAACTGCTTAATATTTGTTCTACATGTACGTAACGGAATGCGAAAGTCCATTACATTCCTTGTATTATAAGTGGGAATTTGGTTATTTAAAACAAAAACATGTTGTCAAACCTTTTTGGCAAAAGAGAATTTTTGTAGGAATACATAAATTGGCCTAATTGAAGCAAACAGATATCGTGCAATTTCAGTAATTTAAATGTTTCTAAATAAAGGGTCAGTGTGAGCATCAAAGTTGCGCAAAGATTAACGCGAGTACAAGCCGTTAGAATCAGTGAAATAAGAATAAGAATATGGCGTCGTGTGCATCATGCAGTTTATTTTAACAACAACTCTTCGCGTGCAAAAACAAAAAAAAAACATTGTGGTTAAATTTATAGTCGCATTTTTACGTATATCGTCTCCGGATTCACTAAGGTTGTCCTTTTTGAACGTGCGACTGAAACGTTAAACAGTTAATGTAAAATGCGAACCAAGAGGTTCGAACACGATCTCCAAGAAACTCCTAACAAAAATTAACTAAAAATTGCACGTGTTGCTGTCGAAATTTGCTTGAATACTAAGCTATTTTTTTGTGCTTTCGTATGGTTCTTTGCGTTTTAGTTGTAGGTCTATGTTTTAGTTAGCGTTGGTTACAATATTTCGATTGGCCTATAAGAACAATATACAAAATTCTTTGAAAGTTTTCATGGTGATAATGTAATATAAATAAGACGCCTGGTCAGGCGTTCACTTCGGGCTAATGCAAAATCGCAGTGAGTAGGTGGAGGTGTTTTGGATAAAAGGTCATAAAAGGTACTAAAATTGTTATGAAAGCTGCAATCACACACATGCGCAGGTTATCACATGCACAGTGCCGTAGCCAGGGGGCCATGGGGCATACCCCGCCTGCCATGGTCTTTTATTGCAACCGTTATATTGCAACTTGAAATCCATGGAGAAACTTGGAGGGGGGGGGGGGTACACTTGTTTTAAGGCAAAGTGAGTAGACTAATAATGTGTTGACAGACATGCATACTGCATATGCTAGAAATTACAATACTAAGGGTCTCTATATAATGTCTCCAACTTACATTTACGAAGTTTTAACATTTATAAAGAAATCTAAAGATATTCTGACGTGCATCATTCATTATGTTCTGGTTTGATAACAACAAAATTATCTAATTTAATTATGGCTTTAGAAATCCCAAATGGCAAACTTTTCAGGGGAAGCCTGCCCCCCCCCCCCCCCCACACACACACACCACACACACCCCGCTCCCCTTAGGAGCTCGAGGTTCATGCTCATGTATCGGTCACTAAATGAAATAGATAAATTTCCATATATCATATCCTAAAGTGTCCCCTTCAGCTTGTTGTTATTGCTCTGATGAAGGCCTGAGTCTACAGCGGAAGCTTAGCAAATAAATACGTCGTGTTTCCACAAAAATAATCTATACTACAGTATCGCCATGAAAGCTTTCAAGGAATTAATAACCTTAAATATCTCAACATCGGAACGAAAAACTGCAAAAGAACTTAATTTTAATGTTCCTTCAAATAAGACCGTACATTTTAGTTTTATAACCACTTTGAGTCCAATTTTAGAACACAGATTAAGTCAAAACGTAGCCAAAAATTTAAGAACATAAAAAAACTCGAAGTGCCACAAGATGCAGTCGAGTGGGGTCCGATATCT
The DNA here is from genome assembly GCA_035771165.1 of Paragorgia papillata. Classification (NCBI taxonomy): domain Eukaryota; kingdom Metazoa; phylum Cnidaria; class Anthozoa; order Scleralcyonacea; family Coralliidae; genus Paragorgia; species Paragorgia papillata. The sequence continues at coordinate 24,693 of JAWNZC010000113.1, read as the reverse complement.
TTAGCACCTCGTGACGTGTTTCGTATCTGAAACTACACAGACATATTTGTTTTATTGGCCCTTCAAGATAAACTAAAGTAACTCTATATTATATAGTATTTTCGATATACTGATATCAGCCCTTGATGACTAATGCAAGTACATTGTAGAACTAACCGGGTGGGAAGAAAATTGAAGAACTCCGAGAAAAGCTTTTAAGGTAAATCACTACAATTCTACTAACACCAGACTGACACCCATCTAACTACAGGACGTAACTTCAGCTAAAAACTAGAGTGCTGTGTGGGTAGTGTTTTAGATAGAGCAAAGTGAAAAGATGGTAAGCTGTTGAGAATAGTTTTGATAACGAAATACTGACGTTTCAAGCAGAGCTGTTCATCAGAATAAAAACTAGAGTGCTGTGTAGGCAGTGTTTTATATAGAGCAAAGTGAAAAGATGGTAAGCTATTGAGAATAGTTTTGATAACGAAATACTGACATTTCAAGCAGAGCTCTTCATCAGAGTAAAAACTAGAGTGCTGTGTAGGCAGTGTTTTAGATAGAGCAAAGTGAAAAGATGGAAAACTGCTGAGAATAGTTTTGATAACGAAATACTGACGTTTCAAGCAGAGCTCTTCATCAGAGTAAAAACTAGAGTGCTATGTAGGCAGTGCTTTCGACAGAGCAAAGTGAAAAGACGGTAAGCTGCTGAGAATAGTTTTGATAACGAAATTCTGCCGTTTCAAGCAGAGTCCTTCATCATAGTAAAAACTAGAATGTTGTGTGGGCAGTGTTTTAGTTAGAGCAAAGTGAAAAGGTGGTAAACTGCTGAGAATAGTTTTGATAACGAAATACTGACGTTTCAAGCAGAGCTCTTTATCAGAGTAAAAACTAGAGTGCTGTGTGGGCAGTGTTTTAGTTAGAGCAAAGTGAAAAGGTGGTAAACTGCTGAGAATAGTTTTGATAACGAAATACTGACGTTTCAAGCAGAGTCCTTCATCATAGTAAAAACTAGAATGTTGTGTGGGCAGTGTTTTGGATCAGTAGGGCATGCAAAGTGAAAAGATGGTAAGCTGTTGAGAATTGTTTTGATAACAAAATACTGACGTTTCAAGCAGAGCTCTTCATCAGAATAAAAACTAGAGTGCTGTGTAGGCAGTGTTTTAGATAGAGCAAAGTGAAAAGATGGTAAACTGCTGAGAATAGTTTTGATAACGAAATACTGACGTTTCAAGCAGAGCCCTTCATCAGATTCATCAGAGTAAAACTAGACTGCTGTGACTGTGTAGGCAGTGCTTTGGACAGAGCAAAGTGAAAAGATGGTAAACTGCTGAGAATGCTAGTTTTAATAACGAAATACTGACGTTTCAAGCAGAGCCCTTCACCAGAGTAAAAACTAGAGTGTTGTGTAGGCGGCAGTCTGCTTAAAACGTCAGTATTTCGTTACTAAAAATGTCAACAGATTACAATCTTTTCAGTTTGCCTCACAAGATAACGTGTTAGTCACCATAGTAGGGGGCAATTTCAAATGTTCGTTTAGTAAAACCAATAATGGAAATATATCCTTTCTAAAATAAAATAATATCTTTCCTAAAATGGATTTTCCACCCAGCGTTCATTTAAGAGGTTTAAAACTTGATTTTCGTGATTTAAGGGCAGGGCAAAATCAACTGACGACATTTGACGTCATCCATGCCGGACTATCCAATAAAAATGTACACGATTAGAAGCAAGCTTATTATTATAAAAGATTGTTTTCATGTAATGTTATTAACGTTTTAAAAATCTAAATTCTCAAATCATTTAAGCTGCGGTTTTTTACAGGATTTATTTTCTTTGATGTACCGTGGGCTGTATATATCATACAACCCTATGAATACTAATTAGATGAGAAATGAAGAAAAAACTAGGAAAATCTTTGTCCAAGGTGGAAAAAATAGACCGAAACTTTATTGGAAAACCTCCTTAATCATGAAATAAGTCAGTACGCGTCCTCGGGGCTGTATATAGCATACATCCCTCGTTCTTGGGATTTATCTCGTACTTAAAGATATCATTGTTGTAAGATTTACTTGAAAATTTTAAATTAATACAACTTATCCTTGCAGAGTTACAGAGTTTTAAATTTTGACATCATGCAGTATTGCTATTTAAAAATCGTGCAGAACTTTTCAATTTCATTTTCACCCAAAGTCAACATTTTAACCTTAATTCATTCCTGTCCGTAGGCTTCCCCATGCAGAGGTGAATAAATCGATCGTCTGGCGTTAGCCAGAATAAAATACCAAAGACCAATTCGGATAGGAAAGAGTTAGAGATAGTTTATAACTCATTCCTGTCTGAGGGCTTTCCAAGAGTTGAATAAAATCGTCTGGCGTTAGCCAGACTGAATAAAATACTAAAGGAAAGAGCTTAATGGAGAGATAGTTTATAACTCATTCCTGTCCGAGGGCTTCCCCAGAGGTGAATAAAATCGTCTGGCTAAGCCAGAATAAAATACTAAAGACCAATTCGGACAGGAAAGAGTTAGAGAGATCGTTTATAACTCATTCCTGTCCGAGGGCTTCCCCAGAGGTGAATAAAATCGTCTGGCTAAGCCAGAATAAAATACTAAAGACCAATTCGGACAGGAAAGAGTTAGAGAGATCGTTTATAACTCATTCCTGTCCGAGGGCTTCCCCAGAGGTGAATAAAATCGTCTGGCGTTAGCTAGAATAAAATTACTAAAGACCGATTCGGACAGAAAAGAGTTGGCCATGCATGGAGAGATAGTTTATAAGCAAGAATAAAATATTAAAGGAAAGAGCTTTAGGGAGACAGTTTATAAAGAGATAGTTTATAACTCATTCCTGTCCGAGGGCTTCCCCAAGGTGAATAAAATCGTCTAGCGTTAGCCAGAATAAAATAGTCTGGCGTTTGTCAGAATAAAATACTAAAGACCGATTCGGACAGGAAAGAATTAATTAAATTTTAAAACTAATCTTTAACTCGTTTTAAGTTTAAATCTGACCATTTCAATTTAGGTGTTATTTTTTTAACCCCTTGTTACTTAAGAGACTACTTCAAACTTTAATTTTCTTATAGTCAACCATCAAACGTTTGATTGTTCCCAAATTATAGCCTTCGTTATATTAGCTAGCTCTATGTGTAACATAGAATTTTAAAGTGCCTATGAAACGAAAATTAAGTCTGTCTCATTTGAAAGAACATTTAAAATGATAGAGTAACATCTTTTGCAGTTTTTCGTTTCCTTGCTTCGTTCTTGAGATATTTCAGTTTGTTTGATATGCAAATTAAACATTTTAACGCCACATGTGCATAATGAGTTATTGCAAAAAGTTATATATCTTTGCTATTATCAAACCAAAATAATTCGAGGGACGCATGTGCGTGTGTTAACTCATCAGAACACTAAACATGTAGATTGTCAAGGGATTATATTTGACCGAATAGCAAAGATATATAACGTTTTTCGATAACTCATTATGCACGTGTGATGCGACGTCACACGTCACACATGCGACATTTACATCAAACAAACTGAAATATCTCAAGAACGAAGCAAGGAAATGAAAAACTGCAAAAGATGTTACTCTATCATTTTAAGTGTTCTTTCAAATAAGACAAACTTAACTTTCGTTTCATAGGCACTTTAATTAATAACAGACGTTTGGTAGACGTTCGTCAAGCTCTGTAACATTCTGATAACGAGTGCGACGCTCTACTAATCATTGAGCTACAAGAACTCAGACTGGTGAGTGAAGGTTACATATGTGTACAACCTGTAACCTTCTGATGACTAGTGAGACACTGTAACCATTGAGCTAGGCCTAAAATAACTCAGATGGTGAGTGAAGGTTACATATGTGTACAACCTGTACTGTAACCTTCTGATGACCAGTGCGACACTCTAACCATTGAGCTACAAGAACTCAGATGGTGAGTGAAGGTTACATATGTGTACAACCTGCAACCTTCTGATGACCAGTGAGACACTCTAACCATTGAGCTACAAGAACTCAGATGGTGAGTGAAGGTTACATATGTGTACAACCTGTAACCTTCTGATGACCAGTGAGACACTCTAACCATTGAGCTACAAGAACTCAGATGGTAAGTGAAGGTTACATATGTGTACAACCTGTAACCTTCTGATGACCATTGAGACACTCTAACCATTGAGCTACAAGAACTCAGATGGTGAGTGAAGGTTACATATGTGTACAACCTGTAACCTTCTGATGACCAGTGAGACACTTTAGCCATTGAGCTACAAGAACTCAGATGGTGAGTGAAGGTTACATGTGTACAACCTATAACATTCTGATGACCAGTGAGACACTCTAACCATTAAGCTACAAGAACTCAGATGGTGAGTGAAGGTTACATATGTGTACAACCTGCAACCTTCTCAGTGATGACCAGTGAGACATTCTAACCATTCAGCTACACAAACTCAGATGGTAAGTGAAGGTTACATATGTGTACAACCTGTAACCTTCTGATGACCAGTGAGACACTCTAACCATTGAGCTACAAGAACTCAGATGGTGAGTGAAGATTACATATGCATGTGTACAACCTGTAACCTTCTGATGACCAGTGAGGCACTCTAACCATTGAGCTACTGAGGCTCAAGTGAAGAACTAAGATTGTAAATTCATAGTCATATGTGCTTCCTAAATGGTAGAGTTTGCATATGAGATGTAGTTAAAGTGATGTTAAGAGCTTGGTGTAATGTAACAGACGTTTGCTAGACGTTCGTCAAGCTCAAATAGTCAGGAAATATTTCGAAGTCCTAGAAAGGGATCAAACATGTAACCTTCTAATGTCCAGTGAGACGCTCTACCAAGCCGTTACATCAGAGTTGGAAAAAAGCTGCGGGTATGCGGGTACAGGAAGGTTTACTTTAGTGAGGAAAGGTTAAAGTGAAAACACGTGAAACAACACATTCGGTAATCTGAGAAAGTTACAATTAATCAAGCAAGGTGTCGAGAAGAAATGTGATTTGCAGCAAAACATTGGCTAACCAACAATTATGCAGCACTGGCAGTGGCAGCAGTTACATGTGTGAGACATGTACGCTGATGTCTGTTGTGAGATTGTCTGTATCTTCGCAGCAGTCGAGGGTAGTTGGCAGGCAATCAGTCGGCAGCGATCAGTTATTAGTAGCTATTGTAGTATGCCAAAGCTTACCTAGGAAAACCTAGAAAACCAAGGTACTGTAAAAGTCACGCAGTATTTATGAACGTTGCAAAACACAAAATCCTCGCTATATATTTTGAGGAAGGTTATCTAAACTTAAAAACCCATCCGGAGGAAGGTTGAATACTTTTTCCAACTCTGCGTTACATTACCCCAAGCTCGCAAACATACCACATGCATGTACTGTAAGCCAAGTACAAAATATTAGCAGGAAAAAAACACGTCAAGAAAAGGATTTATAATCTATTTTTTCTTAGGAAATACAATACAATCTTTTACAATACAATATAATTTTTATTCAGTTTTGTGACAGATTATATAATTACACTAATCCGCAAATAGTTCAGCTAATCGAGGCGGATGGTGTATTTAGATTATTAAAGCTATCTCTCAAACAGAGGATTGACGTTAAAACGGTTATCTGGAAAACACGGGCACACGGGCACGCGGACATGGACACACGGACACGGACACACGCACACACGTGAAAAGAAATATTTCTTTTTATCTTTAGTATGTTTTTGTTTTTTTTGCCAAGAAAAGATTCTCCAATTTGCTAAATTAATACAAAGAAATTTTACTGTACTTGAGTACAAAAACATGGTCCGCAGAAAAAAATGCGGACAATGTCCTATATAAACAAGCACACAAATTATAGCAGTATGTAAATATTGCAATAACCTTCAAAAACTCATTAATAATTCATGAGGAAAGTTCGAGAGAAATTAATGTTTAATCAGTTTCTTTACACGTGATAAAGATACCTCCTGATTTACATAAACTTTAGCTTTGATTTTCTCGGCTTAGGCAAGGTTATTTTTCAAACTTACTACGCCAATGAACTTACCAAGTGGTTCGTTTTTGAAGCCGTTCAATAAACTCGCAGTTCGTGTTTAAAACACTCCTGCTTGTTTCAGTGATGATTTCCAAACTTTAGAAGTGGGGGAACGCTCACGCTCACTAAAGTCAAATGGGCGTGGCCACTGGTCGTAAAATGAAATGGGCGTGGCTCCTGTCTTGAAAGTTGATGGGTGTGTGAAAAGACTACTAAAAGCCTGGCTCAGGCTAGCTGGTTGGCTAACTTGGTTGAACTCACTCATTGACTCAAAGCAAAAATAGTGCGGTGTTGAACGGTGTTCCACTACGTTTAATTTTTGTTAGGGGGGTAACGCCGTTCCCGCACAGTAATATTTGTCAGGGGGAACGCCGTCCCCCCGACAAAAATAGTGGGAGAACGCCGCGTTCCCCCTGAAAAACATCACTGGCTCGTTTATTAAACAGTACATAAACTCTGTTTAATATAGTATTACACAAAGATATTTAAATTACTAAAAAATGGAAGATTACGAAATAAAAATATAAAAAAATGCCCACACAGGAGTCAGAGCACTTGAAATGCGATGACAACTGGGTTTCCTATCTCGTTATGACAAAGGTCCAAGAATTACATCAATTTGACAGCCACTTGTGAAATGAGATCAAATCAAATGTAGGAACCTGATATGGCGTTTCTAAACATGGCATAAGAATAACCAATTTCTTAATTGAATGGATAGATAGAAAAAAAAATAGAAACTTTATTTAAAGAGGGTGACACTTAATAGTACAAAGTACTAACAAACTTGTGGATCTGTCATGAATCTTAATAACGACAAGAAATCAGAGTTGAAAAAATCATTCATTTATCCACCCACTAAAAAGAACATAAACAGCAGAGATGGTACAGCGTAGAGCTGCTAGATTACGTATAGCAAGCTATGATAGACGAATCCATAAAATCCAACAAGGACTTGTTTGGGTATCAAATTTCCCAAGCTAGCAGGTGTGTCGTTTAAATAGGGTATCAAGATTGCTTAATAGTTAATACCTCTCCTTTTCGCCAGATCCAGTGCAGTAATATATATATATATTTCAACTCCTGTTCGCACCTAATTTAATCCTTTTTTGTCATTTTACAATATTTAATACATTTACTATTTTACTTCTCACAGGGCAAATCTACTGACAGAAAAAGGTGTCCTATACATAATCTTATAAAATAACAACTTTTATAAATTCTTTAATCCGTTTTTAATTAATAAGAACTTTCCACAATCTCTTTAAACGTTAGTGGGATTACTGAAGAAATAAACTGAATCTGATTATAATTTTGCTAGACCTAAAGCAGCTCCGCATTTTAAGGGCTGTTCATATGAGGCGGGCTAGCTCAGTTACCGGGTTGATTTAAAGTCACGAAAATCTTATTACGATTATTTGAGGAAAGGTAGAATGATATAACAAAGCAGAATTGGCTTCATTTTTTCTGTAAGTATAACACACAGGCAGTCCTGTGAGTAACTTTGTTACAAGTAACTAGTTACAGTAACTAGTTACATTTTTAAGTAACTGTAACTGAAACTAGATAATTTTTCTGAAGAAGTAACTGTAACTATAACTAGTTACTTTTTGAAGAAGTAACTATAACTAGTTCCCTTTTTTAAAGAACTGTAACTAGTTACAATATTTGGTTTAAAAATGTGACTATAGTTACTGATTTTCAGTTGAGGATGTCATTCTTTCTTGACAAAAAAATGGTTTTGATATAATAATAAAGATACATATACAATTTGACTATTTCTGCTTTATAGTGACAACTATATTTAGCTGTAAAAACACAATTATGCTACTGGCATCTAAAAAGCAGTAATTTCTTTGTTGATTCTAGTAACATGGACAAAAGAATGTAACTTTGTAACTGGTTACAAAATATTTGGAGTTACTTTGTAACTGTAACTAGTCACTTTCTTTTCATTGTAACTTTTATCGGTAACTAGTTACTTTTCTAATGATGTAACTGTAACTGAAACTAGTTACAAAAATTATGTAACTTTTACAGCACTGCACACAGGGTATTCTAATTCTTTTTTGCAGTCATAGGTGAGATTTTGGTTTCCTAAAATCTATTTCATACTCCATTAAGTGTATTAAAAATTCAGGAAATTACATTTTAGCGCGGCTTGGGAGTTCAGGAATTTTATGAAATCCATGAATTATAAAACTGCGGAAGACTATAGCGTATTTGGATTCCTATTTTAGTGCAAATTTTGCCTCGTGAAATTCAATGAATTTTGGCAAACGGTCCACGGTGATTTCTTAGCAAGTTCCTAAAAATTAAGTTAGTATCTTCTTGTCAAAGTTATTAGTAGCTGATTTAGCCTTCTTAGTGATATTTTTATGTGTTTTCGTCACTAAAAGTGAAGTAATACGAACAACAAATTGCTGCAACATTGTTGCGTTGCAAGTTGAATAGCCGTTGTTGCACGTATTACCACCCACCTTAAACATTGTCACGCAACAATGATTTTGTTGCAAGTTGAATCAGCATGTTGCAGCAAGTAGAACTGGAGTCTACTTTTTCCAACAAATTTTTTCAACTTGCAACAAAATCATTGTTGCGTGATAATGTTTAAGGTGGGTGGTAATACGTGCAACAACGCTATTCAACATGCAACGCAACAAAGTTGCCCGTATTACCTCACCTTAACACTTTGAAGCCTGACGACGAGTCTTTAAGGTTTATTCTGGCTAACGCCAGACGATTTTATTCAGCACAGGGAGAGGTCCAGGCCTCAAAGTGTTAAAACCGATCTCTTTAACACTTTGAAGCCTGACGACGAGTCTTTAAGGTTTATTCTGGCTAACGCCAGACGATTTTATTCAGCACAGGGAGAGGTCCAGGCCTCAAAGTGTTAAAACCGATCTCTTTAACACTTTGAAGCCTGACGACGAGTCTTTAAGGTTTATTCTGGCTAACGCCAGACGATTTTATTCAGCACAGGGAACGGTCCAGGCCTCAAAGTGTTAACACTTGGATACATGTTGAATTAGTGTTGCAGAATTGTACGCCGAAAAGCTGCGCAATGCAAACTGACTGATGAATTACCTTAAACTTATCACAAACAGAAACTTCATACATAAAAGGACAAAGAACATAAACAAAGAACAAGGCCCTATTTCGCCGTGTAAACAGGCGGCACCGTACTAATTCGAGACCGGTTCCAAATTCGTCCGGTACCATGTGAAACGGGGCCTAATAGACTGATTCTTTTGTGCGAAGTGGCATACATATTTTTATTGTTCTTTGATTAATGATCTATTGTTTGTATTTATACCCCTTCATTTGAGCACCTACGTCAAAACGGCGTCAATTTTTATAATCAGTTTTAAAATACATTGATGTAATCTTTTAGATCAGATTTTTATAGTAAGATAAATAAATAAATATGATTCATAACTCTTTGTCTACCTATAGTTTGTTTTCGATCTAAAAGCTACAGACGTATATAGTCAGTTTCAGCTTGCTTTTGAAATTCGTTTGTCAACATTTGTTGGAAGGTTGGCAACTAGGTACGGAAGTTCGCGAAGTTCATTGTGAAGTTCGAATTTAATAAGTAGCTTTGAATTGAATTCTTTTGGCGAAATAACGGAGTAGAAGATTATTTGTTGTATAGTGATTGATGGAAATGAATAATAATAGATAGTTGGTTAAACAGAAACAAATTGCCGATTTAAATTTGTATCTACCTCGCAATGTAGTTCTGAACATTGCAACGTAAGTTCGGAATGTTCATTTCAATTATACGTTTCGGATTTCAAAAGCAAGCTGGAACTTAGGCCTGGTTCATACGTTGCATTTAATTCAGACGGATTTAATTCATAGTTAGCTTCGTCGACTAGTCGACGTAAACTCGAATTGTTTCATGCGACGAATTTAATTCAGTGACGAGCAAGGAAAATCCCGCTAGATCGCGCCAAAAACGTCCAATACGCATGCGAAGTAAACAAAAATCTGATCATGGGCTTAAAAAATATGTTATCATAATTTATGCATTTAATTCGATGCGACGATACAGCGACGTCTGAAACGAACACGCATTTCAGACGTTGTATCCGTCTCACCGTGACGGATACAACGTCTCAGACGAATTTAACTCTTCAGTCGAATTTAATTCGTTTCATACGTCGCACTACAGTCGCATTTAATTGACTGAGTTAAATTCGTCTGAATTAAATGCGACGTATGAACCAGGCCTAATAGTCCTTAACTCTGTCTAACACCAGACGATTTTACTTGTCGAGAAGGCTTTTCAAGGATAAAGAACATTGTACAAATAAAGTTACATACATAGTCAAAATGAATAATGTTCCAATTGTGAGTTATATTACAATTATACAAATATTAAATTACTCATAGTCTTGTAATAATTTGTTTCCTAATTAATACTTAAAAGCGTTAATTGAGCTGGCACAGTTTTAGATCTATTTTTCCGTTTAACGAGAGGAACCTGTGATACGGTAAAACCCGCGTATAAGAACCTGTGAATTAAGAACCTTCAGGCTAAAATTTGCCTTTTTAGACCCTATAAGAACCTTTTAAGCCTAAAAATTGTAACAGGTCCTTATTTGAAAAACTTCAGTTGAAATTAATAACTGAAAATAAAAACAAGAAATTTTGCACATTTTGTATTTTTGGTAATGAATAATTTTTGGTAATTATTTTTAAAAGATTTCCCAATGACCCTTTCCCTCAAAAAAATAAGAACATACATTTAAGAACCTAATTAATCCCAGTAAATACCACTTATATAAGAACCTTTTTAGGCTAACTCGAAAAATGGTAGTTCTTATGGGTTTTAATTTACTGTACATTGAAAGGCTAATTAAAATTGTAATTCGGTAAAAAAAGACAGTAGAGTGTTGTGTAGGCAGTGTTTTAGATAGAGCAAAGTGAAAAGATGGTAAACTGCTGAGAATAGTTTTAATAACGAAATACTGACGCTTCAAGCAGAGTCCTTCATCAGAGTAAAAACTAGAGTGTTGTGTAGGCAGTGTTTTAGATAGAGCAAAGTGAAAAGATGGTAAACTCCTGAGAATAGTTTTAATAACGAAATACTGACGCTTCAAGCAGAGCCCTTCATCAGAGTAAAGACTAGAGTGCTGTGTGAGGCAGTGGTTTAGATAGAGCAAAGTGAAAAGATGGTAAACTACTGAGAATAGTTTTAATAACGAAATACTGACGCTTCAAGCAGAGCCCTTCATCAGAGTAAAAACTAGAGTGTTGTGTAGGCAGTGTTTTATATAGAGCAAAGTGAAAAGATGGTAAACTGCTGAGAATAGTTTTAATAACGAAATACTGACGTCTCAAGCAGAGCCCTTCATCAGAATAAAAATTATCATTGTGTTCCGATGAGTCTTTCCAATACTCCCTGTAGTTTTCCTCAACGTGTTTTCCTTAGAGCGCTATAATTAACTAGCGCAGAATACAATTTCCTGTTGGGTTTGGGAAACAAGGCTTCGAAACATGTTTATGCCAAATTAGTTGACGTTAACAACTGCGGATGAATTAGCATCTCATTTCCGCCTGAGGTGTGTCAACTAAAACTTGACGGAGATTTGAAAAATTGCAGTGGATAATCTTTTCGTCTTGTGGGTTTTAATTTGAGCTTAGCAGAAATGTTTTGTTTTTTTGAGAATTTTAACGTAATTATCAAACTATTAATAAATATAGCAAAGACGTGACTATATCGAACAACTACTACCGGGCTTCCATTTTACAACAGAACAAACCTGAAAAAAGTGTTTAGAGAGAAAGTTTATGTTCATTCCTGTCCGAGGGCTTCCCCAGAGGTGAATAAAATCGTCTGGTCTCTGGTGTTAGCCAGAATAAAATACTAAAGACTGATTCGGACAGAAAACTAGAAAAGAGTTTAATAGAGAGATAGTTTATAACTCATTCCTGTCCGAGGGCTTCCATACTAAAGACCGATTCGGACATGAAAGAGTTAGAGAGATAGTTTATTAGAGAGATAGTTTATAACTCATTCCTGTGCGAGGGCTTCCCAGAGGTGAATAAAATCGTCTGGTGTTAGCGTCTGGTGTTAAAGAGTTAGAGAGATAGCTTATTAGAGAGATAATTTATAAAGAGATAGTTTATAACTCATTCCTGTCCGGCTGTCCGAGGGCTTCCCCAGAGGTGAATAAAATCGTCTGGTGTTAGCCAGAATAAAATACGAAAGACCGATTCGGGCAGAAAAGAGTTAGAGAGATAGTTTATTAGAGAGATAGTTTATAAAGAGATAGTTTATAACTCATTCCTGTCCGAGGGCTTCCCCAGAGGTGAATGTTAGCCAGAATAAAATACTAAAGACCGATTCGGAGAGAAAACTAGAAAAGAGTTTAATAGAGAGATTCTGGTGTTAGCCAGAATAAAATACCAAAAACCGCTTCGGATAGGAAATAGTAATAACACGTTGAAGCCTGACGACGAGTCTTTAAGGTTTATTCTGGCTATAACGCCAGACGATTTTATTCAGCACAGGGAGAGGTCCAGGTCTCAAAGTGTTAAAACCTATCTCTTTAACACTTTGAAGCCTGAAGACGAGTCTTTAGTATTTTACTCTGGCTAACGCCAGACGATTTTATTCAGCAAAGGGAGAGGTCCAGGCCTCAAAGTGTTAAAACCTATCTCTTTAACACTTTGAAGCCTGAAGACGAGTCTTTAGTATTTTACTCTGGCTGACGCCAGACGATTTTATTCAGCACAGGGAGAGGTCCAGGTCTCAAAGTGTTAAAACCTATCTCTTTAAAACCTATCTCTTTAACACTTTGAAGCCTGAAGACGAGTCTTTAGTATTTTACTCTGGCTAACGCCAGACGGTTTTATTCAGCACAGGGAGAGGTCCAGACCTCAAAGTGTTATAGGTGGCTTGATGAGAAAAAAGTTACAAACAATCAGATTTTTGCCTCTAAACGTTTCACAGTGTAGATTCATTTCGTGCTTCGTTCTAGCTCCTTGCAGTGGCTGCGCCATGGGGTGGACTGGGTCAGTTCTTTTCCAGATCGATTTCTTAATTTTTCCAAATCCGTGGAGAAAACATTGGGGGGGGGGGGGGGGGGTAGTATTGAGCCTTTTTAAGATTGTGGCTATAATATTATTTGTCAGTGGCGCTCACGGCTGATAATCACTCCGGCGTTGGTAGGAGAACCGAGAACGGTCAGCAGTACTATTGTATTTCATGAAGGTTACATAAAGTACGCTCGGTCGCATCCCCTCCGCTGAAACGAAGTAGTTACGGCTCGGGCGAAATTTCGTAATCGTCCTAAAATGTGTTTTCTTTTGTGCATTTTTATGACGTTTTATAACCTTCAGAATTCTGTAAAATCACCCTCAAAGTGCAGGAAATGGCGTTTCAGGGACTCTAGATTCCAATATTTTCCGGGGGAGCATGGCCCCAGACCCCCCTAGAGGTTTGTCCACCCCAGTTGTATCACCAGCTAGAACTGTGCAAGGAACCAGTGGCGGCGCCAGTGTCACTCTTGAGTTTTGAAAAGTATTAGACAGTACACAGTTTTCAGGAGGGGGAAAATCTTTGTTCTAGTGAATTCTGAAATTCTAATTTGCATTAAATTTGCATATTACAATAAATGTAATTTGTCCAGATACACAATTGCAACCAATGCTAAAAGTCTAAAACTTTTCAATTAATATCACTGACACTAGGACTATACTTAAGGAACTAGAATGAAGCACAAATGTACACTGGAAAACGTTTTAGAGAAAAAATATAATTTTTCATAACTTTTTCATATCTTAAAGGTGATGTACAGTCCGTTCTGCGCATGACCGCCATGGGGTCCCCAAAGCATGACATTCGTAGATAATTACAGGAAGTACTCAGCTCAATGTAAACCGTTGGAGCAACATGGCCGAAAACCAAGCGTTTCGGCGAGGATATCTCTTCGGATTTCTTCTATTTCTTCTGAAAATGTTTAGTTTCAAGTACAAGTAATGAATGGGAACCAAGAAAAGCTTACAATCTTGAATAAGGAATCAGTATATCTTTTGTAAATAAAGATGTAAAGATTAGTTTCGTACATGCGCAGAACGGACTGTACGTCACCTCTAATGTTCCTTCCTTGGAGCCTGAATTTGCCTAATTGCCTTTACAGAATGTTCCCCCAAAACGCGCAAAAGTCAGTCAAACTGGTCATCTCAGCAGTTTAATTACCATCTTTTCACTTTGCTCTATCTAAAACACTGCCTACACAACACTCTAGTTTTTACTCTGATGAAGAGCTGTGCTTGCAAAACGTCACTATTTCGTTATTAAAACTATTCTCCGCAGTTTACCATCTTTTCAGTTTGCTCTATCTAAACCACTGCCTACACAACTCTAGTTTTTACTCTGATGAAGGACTCTGCTTGAAACGTCAGTATTTCGTTATTAAAACTATTCTCAGCAGTTTACCATCTTTTCACTTTGCTCTATCTAAAACACTGCCTACACAGCACTCTAGTTTTTACTCTGATGAAGGACTCTGCTTGAAACGTCAGTATTTCGTTATTAAAACTATTCTCAGCAGTTTACCATCACTTTGCTCTATCGGCTGAAACACTGCCTACACAACACTCTATAGTTTTCACCCTGATGAAGGGCTCTGCTTGAAACGTCAGTATTTCGTTATCAAAACTATTCTCAGCAGTTTAGCTACCATCTTTACTCTGGGAAGGTTAATCCGGCACTGTACGTCAACTAACTTAAGAAAAAATAATAATAATACACTATCAAATTAAAAATATAATATTTGTTTTCATGAAAAGATATCGGTTTGTTTATTTTCTTTGAATACAGGAAAAATTAGACCCATGCCAATTTAGATTTGCCATCACGTTTTGAACTAAACAAAATAATATACGTGAACATTTAGAGATACTGAATTTTTATCTTATTACGCCAAATTTTGATTTCTAGCCGTCCTTGGTTATGGTGTCCCAGTTAATTTTGGAGACCTCCCTAAATTCGGACCCCCGGTCCAAATCTTCTGGTAGATTTGGACCCCCCGGTCCAAATCTACTAGTAAATATGGACCCCCGTTGGCGGATTTGCATCGACCACCTCCAAAAGTTAAATATATGTAGTGTGAACACAATAATATAAACGAAATTCATAATAGCGAACAGTCTGAAGTTTTTTTGTCACTTTATATTAGTGATAAAGTACACAAACCGTAAAATAGAAACCACTACCAGAGTTAGTAAAAGCGATCTCCACGCTCTCTATTTTTAGCGATGTTTATTTATCCTTGCGGTTGTATACATATTTTCCATTTGGTAACATTCTAGTTTTTTGTAGTACTTACTCAGTTTAATAACAGTGTTAACATTTTTGAATTTAGATAATGTTACTGGCAATAGAATTTTATTTGATGCATGTACGTCAACGAACCAAATTTTCGAACTAGGAAAATGTCGCCCAACAATGTTTTTTATTCGCTATTGCAACACAATAAGCTCGACTATGTGAGGTTTATAACTGCCTTTGGATATGAAATTAATGAATGTAACATATTCATCGCTTTCTGGGTTGTTTTCTGGGTATAAAAAATGTTTAAAAAGGGGGGTCGAAATCCGCCAACGGGGGTCCATATTTACTAGTATTTTGGACCCCCCGGTCCAAATCTACTAGGAGATTTGGACCGAGGGGTCCAAATCCGCTGTGACAACAGCTATTCCTGCTAGATCAAACTGAATAGTCAAAGATAAATTTTGTTTGCGTTTGCTAATGTATTATTTCGCTAAGTGCCAAGGTTATCTAACTATATTCGGTTTTCTCGTTGCTATGCGACAATATTATGATAAACTATCAGCATTTTCAAAGACTCCAATGCTTCGTCCATATATTCGATCGCAAACGAATATTTTTATTAGAAATACTTTTTGGCCTTCTGTCGACGACACATAAACGATAAATCATTGTAAATGCATATTTTTCACAAAAAATGCATACATTTAACTCTGATGAGGGGCTCTGCTTGAAACGTCAGAATTTCATTATGGTAAACTGCTGAGAATAGTTTTGATAACGAAATACTGACGTTTCAAGCAGAGTCCTTCATCAGAGTAAAAACTAGAGTGTTGTGTATAGCCAGTGTTTTAGATAGAGCAAAGTGAAAAGATGGTAAACTGCTGAGATTAGTTTCGATAACGAAATACTGACGTTTCAAGCAGAACCCTTCATCAGAATAAAAACTAGAGTGTTGTGTAGGCAGTGTTTTAGATAGAGCAAAGTGAAAAGATGGTAAACTGCTGAGAATAGTTTTGATAACGAAATACTGACGTTTCAAGCAGAACCCTTCATCAGAATAAAAACTAGAGTGCTGTGTAGGCAGTGTTTAGATAGAGCAAAGCCGGTGAAAAGATGGTAAACTGCTGAGAATAGTTTTAATAACGAAATACTGCGACGCTTCAAGCAGAGCTCTTCATCAGAGTAAAAACTAGAGTGCTGTGTAGGCAGTGTTTTAGATAGAACAAAGTGATAAGTGAGAATAGTTTTGATTCTTTTCACTTTGCTTTATCTAAAACACTGCCTACACCGCAGCCCTCTAGTTTTTTACTCTGATGAAAGGCTCTGATTGAAACGTCAGTATTTCGTTATCAAAATTATTTTCAGCAGTTTATCATCTTTTGAATCTTTTCATTTTGCTCTATCTAAAACACTGCCTACACAGCACTCTAGGTTTTACTCTGATGAAAGGCTCTGCTTGAAACGTCAGTATTTCGTTACTAAAACTATTCTCAGCAGTCTACCATCTTTTCACTTTACTCTATCTAAAACACTGCCCACACAGCACTCTAGTTTTTACTCTGATGAAGGGCTCTGCTTGAAACGTCAGTATTTCATTACTAAAACTATCCTAAGGAGCTTACCATCTTTTCACTTTGCTCTATCTAAAACACTGCCTACACAACACTCTAGTTTTTACTCTGATGAAGGACTCCGCTATTTCGTTACTACAATTATCAGCAATGCGGCCAATTTACGAGCTTGTCACTTTGCTCTATCTAAAACACTGCCCACACAGCACTCTAGTTTTTACTCTGATGAAGAGCTTTGCTTGAAACGTCAGTATTTCGTTATCAAAACTAATCTCAGCAGTTTCTATTCTGATGAAGAACTCCGCTATTTCGTTACTAAAATTATCAGCAATTTAGGAGCTTGTCACTTTTCTCTATCTAATAAAACACTGCCTACACAGCACTCTAGTTTTTGACATATTAAGCCTCAAAATATTGAACTCCTTCGTTTCTCTGTTGGAAAAATGCCAATCCCCCCCGGTTGAATTTGAACGTTGTTCGCCTCCCCCCGGTGACAAGTGCTTCACTCACTCACAGCTTGTGATCGATAAGATGGTTTGTTGTGAGGTTTTTCCGGCAGGAAATATGCCTTGCTCTCTCATACTGATTGACAGTCTAGTACATCGCTATTGGGGCAAATAACGCAACCTGATTGGCCAGCGGTTAAATGTGGTGTAAATCCTCGTCTGTGATTGGTCCGAGGCCCGGTCGAGTTAATAACTTTATGATTTTAACACGGATTCACTAATATCTGTCCAACACTCAGCATCTACATCAAGAATGGCAGAGCTAAGAGGCGCTTTTAGTGTGAGAAAGAAGCCAGTTTGTCTCGGACGGTGTATCGACGAAGTCTTACAGTTGGTCATTAACAAGATATTAATATACCATGCTCTGGTGTAACGCTGCATCAACGCTCGCCAAGATTCGATTCATCGTTTTATATGTACTAGTCTTCATGAAATGTAAGTCGTGACTTCGAGTAAGCCGTAAGGCATAACTAGAATCAACCCTTCGCATTCTGGGGCCTTCGATTCATGCTATTTTCTTTACTAACACGTTAGAAGCTATTCCTTTAAACATTCATTCGTTTTCTAGGGGACGGTGAGACTTATAAATTTAGCTACTCTGTTCCTGTTTTTTTTGTGAAACGTCGACACGCTCAATTCGTTTTATTCTGTTGCACACAGACCACAAGAGAAGCGTTCGTGTCCCGACTGATTCTTTTTGAGTTCGTCTCGATATCGACTCGTCTCGATATCGACTCGTCTCGATCGAGGGAATTAGGGAGAATAGTTGGGTCGGTGTTAGTTCGGGTTAAATAGCTTTATAGGAACACGAAGCGGCCTTTCCGATGACCTTTCATAGTTTGATAATTTGAGAAACTATACCGAAAGACTGTTTACATATTGCTTGTACGCTATTGCGCGATCACGCCATCCCGTTTTGGTTATTACCTTAGCTATTGCTATTCCGTTGTCTGTCGTATTCCGAAACATTGTACGTTGGCTTGTAATTACGAGTACACACTCTATGTCAATCGTAGCGTGGAAAACGTGATAAGCCATACAGTGTTTATTGTTCACGAATTGTACCGAGCTAATGTTGTTTATTTCGAACTCATAGTCAACAAATCGCAACAACTGGATAGGTGAATGATTATGACAATAACACTTATCTGGAAAATACACGCAAAGGAAGACACCGCTGTAATTCGTGTTTCTTGATACGCTTTTAGGAAAAACCTTTTGATATCGTATTCGGTTGAAGCAATTAATTTTACAAACGATGAACGCGAGATCGGCCCCAAATTACCAGTAAATGATCGGTGTAGTAATCTACTGTTATGTAGAATTCATCTAAAATTGCTTGTATCTCTTTCGTTTAGGTCTTGAATCGGGGGACACAGCAAAGGATAGTTTAAAATTCATCAGGGAACCACTATCGGATATATTCGTTCGAAGGAATCAGGAGTTTCGTATCCCTTGCTTAGCGAGCGGTGTGCCAAGGCCAAGTGTAGATTGGAGTAGAAACAACGTGCGTGTCGAGTCATCCGAGGAGATTCGTGTGGATGGCTCCGGATCATTATATTTTCCAAATGGGGTTCAAGACTTGAGGAATGACTCACATCATATTGGAGTTTTTCGTTGTATAGTCGAAAACACGGCGGGTGTCCTTCTATCAAGAAAAGTTGACCTGAGCATAAATTTGTAAGTACAGATCACAAATGTTTAATAGTTTAACATCATGTTTCCACGTAAACCCTGCCACAGCTATACAATCGATATAACATACATTCCATTTAGCAATTGCGTATTATTACTGTATATATGTATAATACACACGCGATACATAACACAATGTATCCGAATATACAAGGCTCTAGAACTCGTTTGATTTCGGTGGGAAGAAGATATAAGATTTTCCCCTCGAATGGAGTTACGTTTCTGGTTTAAAAGAGTAGACGAGAGTTAGGGCTTAATAATAGAGTATACTACAGTTAATTATTAGCGGCGTAATTATTTCACTGTGCTAAAATCTACTAACGTTAAAGGTCATATACTAAATAATTACAAGCCAGTAACACCGTGTATCATTTTTTAGCGCTAAGTGAAAACCACAACTTCGAAAATGAGTCAGGTTTCAGACCTAAATTCTATGATATCTCATCGTTTGTATATCTCGGTGGCTATAATTCACTGAATTTAATACTCTCACATATGGGCAACTAAAGATTATCAGAAATTCTTTGTATTTGTATTCGTTCAAAAGACATACTGTATACCTCATGGTTGAGGCTAGCATTACCGCCACAAAGCAGCTTCTTAAATCTTAATACATATCTTAGTTTCCTGTCGGTCGTATTTGAACTAAACTACTCGAAAACCGAACATATAACCCAAGCCAAATTTCGACTGTTTTGTTTTCCCGGTCCAAACTCTAGTTTATCCTGTAACGAATTCTCTGTAAAGGCTTGGTTTAAAGTGAGGTTTAGTTTATAAAGGGGTTTTTCGTGACGCGTTGAATAAACCGTGTGTGTGTGTGTCTCTGGTTTTTATCGCCGATCTATTAAAGCTGACATCTGACTTGGCTCTTCCCGTGTTAACTTTCACGAGTAATCCCAAACGATTTTTGATCGGATTATTAAACAGACATTTGGTAAGAAAAATAGAAATTTCAACCATTCCATCTTAAATAGGATAAAGTATATAAAAAGTCGTTCGTAAGCCATACGTCAACGCAGCCTACTGTCAACTTAGCTTTGAAACCTTCTAATCCCAAGTCTGTTATCTGATCAGGTCGGCCCATTATCAAGCGAGGTCATGCCTATGTTGTTACGTATATCAAGTTTTATTTCTGTTGAGGTTTCAAATCTCCGATTAAGAGAATGTTTGAAATGGCTCTCTCTTTCGTAATTGCTACAAATTGCTGTTCGTGTTGTGTTCTGGCGAGTGTAAGCTTTAAGCGAGCTTTTCTCGCGTGACTTCAAATGTATCAATTGTAATCATTTTCGAACAATTCCAAGTTTCGAGGCGTTCCAAATTTCATTGTTCCCCCTATGCACTGTACAGGCCTTGGCTGTGCACGATATTGACCTCTGGAATTGACATCGGTTTGTTCGAATGAAACTGACATCGTTCGCTTGTTCCAATGAAATTGACATCGTTCGAATGAAATTGGCATCGTTCGAATGAAATTGACATCGTTCGCTTGTTCCTGAATGAAATTTACATCGTTCGAATGAAATTGACATCGGTTGTTCGAAATTCGAATGGAATTGACATCGTGCGCTTGTGCGAATGAAATTGACATCGTGCGGTCGTTCGAATGAAATTGACATCGTTCGAATGAAATTGACATCGTTCGGTTTTTGGAATGAAATTGACATCGTTTGATTGTTGGAGTGAAATTGACACATCCTTCGGTTTGTTCGAATGAAATTGACATCGTTCGAATGAAACTGACATCGTTCGAATGGAATTAACATCGTTCGATTGTTGGAATGAAATTGACATCGTTCGGTTTTTGGAATGAAATTGACATCGTTTGATTGTTGGAGTGAAATTGACACATCCTTCGGTTTGTTGGAATGAAATTGACATCGTTCGATTGTTGGAATGAAAATTGACAATCGTTCGATTGTTGGAATGAAATTGACATCGTTCGATTGTTGGAGTGAAATTGAAACATCCTTCGCTTCGGTTTGTTCGAATGAAATTGACATCGTTCAATTGTTGGAATGAAATATGACATCGTTTGATCGTTCGAATGAAATTGATATCGTTCGATTGTTGGAATGAAATTGACATCGTTCGATCGTTCGAATGAAATCGACATCGTTCGATTGTTGGAATGAAATTGACATCGTTCGATTGTTGGAATGAAATTGACATCGTTCGATTGTTGGAATGAAATTGACATCGTTCGATTGTTAGAATGAAAATTGGACATCGTTCGATTGTTCCAATGATATCGACATCGATTTTGAGAATGCGTTGAATACAACGAAATTCTATAAGTATATATAGTTTCTGGTTACCACTTCGCTTTGGCGATCTTGGATATTTTTCTGGGTAGAGTAGCTCGGAACTCTTTCCTATTTACATATCTTGGACTGCTAACTGTAAACCAACTTGCTAAACACACACACACACACGCTACAAAATAAATTCTATTTCAATCTGCTTAGAGTGTTGTTGGATCAGAGTTTTTGTCGGTTGTACAATGTAACATTCAATCTATGTTCAAATCCTCGAAGTCATTACAGTAACTCAATGGTTTAGAGTGTCTCACTGGTGATATGAAAGATTGTGAGTTGCACAAATATGTCACCTTTGGTCTGCCATCACTAGCTGAATAATTAGAGCCTCTGACTGACAATCAGAAGGTTGTGTGCTCTACACATCAACTAGTGTTCAGCCATCTGAGTCTCAGTAGCTCAATGGTTAGAGTGTCCTCACTGATGATTCATGTACACATATTCAACGTACGTTCAAAACTATCTGAGTCTTAGAGCTTAATAGTACTTTGAGCGACTAACTGGCAATCAGAATTAAAAGGTTGTGAGTTGTACACATATGTAACCTTTGCTCTGTCATCTGAATCCCAGTGGCTCAATGGTTAGAGCGTCATTCAATCTACGTTCAAATCATCTGAGTCCCAGTAGCTCAATGATTAGAGCGTCTCACTGGTCATCAGAAGGTCGTGAGTTCTACATTCAACCTATGTTCAAATCATCTGGGTCCTAGTAGCTCAATAGTTAGAGCGTCTCACTGGTCATCAGAAGGTCGTGAGTTCTACATTCAACCTACGTTCAAATCATCTGAGTCCCAGTAGCTCAATGCTACTCACTGGGCTTTACAATCGGAAGATTAACTCTTTTCCACATATTCAGCCTATACGTTCAGCCATCTTCGGGCAATCACAAAGTTGTGGTTCCACACAATTTTTCCCCCCACCCAAATACCCCAAACGACCTCCTTGGAATCACAGCAATTAGGAAATTCCTCGAACATCAACTATCAATTTCGGTGTTTTTGCGGCGATGAGAAACGCTTGAAGGAAATGAGTTGGCTGAAACACTGACGCACTCACTGCTCGTGGTTTTGTCCTATCATAGTTTTAATTGCTGAAACTACACCCAAAATGGAATGTAAACAGAGCGTAAAAAAACCACAAGCGAGTTAATCGACCCCATTCGAGAGTGAAAAGATTGCTGTAATCGAATTCACTGCAAGCGGATGGCACCCTTAACGCTTTAACACAAGGAAGCGGTGTTTTGGAGGTTAAAGAATATTCTCGAAGGCGTACGGAAAGCCCCCCAAGTGCGTGTTATGTAGTTTTTGTTTTGAAAACGTAGGAAGACAGGAAGTCGTAACTTGTAGGTTATCACAGAATACATGTAATTTTCTATTGCGGTTAGAACTAATAACCCGCTGCCATGTCCGACTATTAAGATATAATGTTTTAAAAATATTAACACGACTAAAGGTTACAGCCAACTCGTGTGTGTATCATTACGAAGCGTATACAAGAGGGCTGGATAATCTTAAGACTTGAAACGGTAATCATTGAAGCAAAACAGTGTAATTATGTTTGCAAACCAATGTTTTTATAAAATATTGGCACCAGTACAGCTTTCTTCCTACTAACATTCCGCTTGTTTGTATTTAACCGAAACTCTAATTTTGAGCGTTGGATAATTTTAAATCTTCAAATAGCGATAGCTGAAACAGAAGATTGTAATAATTCTACGACATTGTTTATAAATCAATGTTTTAAAAAATATTGGCACCGGTAAAGCTTTTTTCGCACTATAAACATTCGGCTTGTCTGTATTAAGTTAATACAGATTCAAATTTTGAGCGTTGGATAATTTTAAACGTTTCAAATAGGCGATTGTTTGGAAACAAAACATTGTGACTCTAATTCTACGACATTGCTTATAAACCTTTTTTTTATTTTTTTTTATAAAAATATTGCCCACGGAGTAAAAGCTGTTTTATATTCGCACGTTATAACATTCCGCTTGTTTGTATTAAACACAAACTCTAATTTTGACGAGTTTGGAGAATATTATAAAACTTCAAATAGCGATACGTTTGTAAGCAAACCATTGTAATGATTCCTACGACACTGTATTATACAACCAAATATGTTATTTTATAAAATATTGGCACCGGTTAAAGTTATCTTCGCATCTAACCAATTCCTTTTGTTTTGTATTAAATACCGAAACTCTAATTTTGAGCTTTGGAATAATTTTAAACCTTCAAAATAGCCATCGTGTGATTGTTTTTGAAACAAACATTGTGGATAATTCCACGACATTGTTTTATATAAAACTCAATGTTTTTTATAAAATATTGGCACCGGTAATAGCTTTTTTATTCGCACTATAAAATATTTCGGCATGTCTCTTTATAAACTATATATCTCCCTAATACAAAATTCTAATTTTTGAGCGTTGGATAATTTTAAAACTTCAAATTAGCGATCGAACTGAATGAAACAAAAACATTGTTCATAATTCTACGACATTGTTTATAAATCGATTTTTTTTAATATAATATTGGTACCCGATGATAGTTTCTGAGCAAAAACTCCATTCGCGTGTTTCAATACAAATTCTACTACAAATCGAGGGATTGGCGATAATAATTTTAGCTCTTCAACTAGCGATACGTTTGAAGCAAATACACCTAATAAGAATTACACGAACATTGTTTATAAAATCGGTGTTTCTTTTTTTAAATGATTTCGCACCTTGCTTCGAAGTGTGATGTTTGGATTGCTGTTTACATTTTGAGACAAATGTTTTTGAGGGTTTCACAGGCACGATTCAGCAAACCTTCGCGTGACTTCCCAAAGAGAATGTTGCCAAATCGGTGATAATTATTTTCCGGAAAACGACTTCTACATTTCTTTGTTTCGCCTTTCACGGAGTTCTCAATTGACATTGACCTCATTTAATTTGACATCTCTGTCTATTACTGGAAGATAATTTCTAGGTTCTGATTCGCGCTTTCAGAATCACAAAGCGCGGTATAATTTCTAGCAAAAATAGCCTCAAATTTTCCATCGACAATTACTATATTTATATATATATATATAAATATAATATAGTATTATATTATTATATATATATGACTTCATCGTTATTACTCTGAAAGGCTCTGCCTTGGAAGACGTCAGGTATTTTCCGTTATTATAACTGTTCTCAGAAGCAGTTTAACCATCTTTTCACTTTGCTCTATCTAAAACACTGCCTACACCAGCACTCTATTCTAGTTTAATTATACTCTGATGAAGAACTCTGCTTGAATCGTCAGTATTTC